>CBVK0101945937.1:0-19881 GCA_900067695.1 Picea abies
AAGAACCTGTTAATAATCTGTATTCATTTCGTTCTTCTCATAAAATCTGGATCACAAGTTTTAGTTGAGTGAGAAGCTATAGTTGAACATGTAGAAAGAAAAATTCATAGGCCCCCACATGAAGCTCGAACCACTTTTCTATGGGCCTTATGCCATCATCAAGGTTGTGGGTGACAATTCTTTTGAATTTAGTATTCCACCTTTCCTTGTCTTACACCCTATACTTAATGTGGATTTGCTTTGACCATACTTCCCACCTCTGTTGGAAACCTCAGGGGTGGTAAAACTCTTATACCCTATAGATCCCAACCTTGACTATGTTGAGTAGGTTACATTCGACTAGATAATGGAAACCAAGACATAGGTCATTTGCTATTAAAACATACATCTTTATTAGGTTTCCAAAACAAGGAAACTTCGACACCAGGAATCAAATTTAGCAGAATTTTCCCCATATAATAGAGGAATTCAATGCAATGGAGATCATTGCTTCTTAAATGGGGATGACTGAACTAGGTGGCCACCCAAATATACTATTGACATAGAAATAGAAACAACCATACAACTTGCTAGTTTTACAATAATTTTACAGGTCTTCAACTCACCACTCATTTTTTAGACAGTTCCAATGAGTTTTGATGTTTGACAACGCATGGAAATATTTTATCTTCAAACAAACCAAACACACAAAGCTCAGAATAATCTATGTATTGGTCCAATAAACACCCCAAGAAGAGTTCATATGTGAAAATTCAAGCCCTGGGAACTTGACATATCAACTAGGCTCCTTGAGGCCCACATTCATGTTACTACCTCATCTGCTAGAGTTGGGGTTTATTTTCCTCTTAAGGTTTTATAATTTATATTAAAAGGCAATTTCAACGTCTTGTTATGGAGGTTTTTGCTAATGAGTGTAGTCAACACATCTCTTCTCATAGATAAGTTACCACCATTTTAGCCATTTTGTAGTGCTTTATATTACAAAGTTTTCACTAGTTTGGGTTTCATTGTATCATTGGGCTCATTGCAATATCTCTATGTTATTTCACTTGTCATTCTTATCTTCATTTTGTTCTCAACATAATTCAGATCACTGATGGAAGCCTTATGGTTTTGTTGCTAGTCAATTGGTTAGAAAACTATTCACTACTATGTATTCTATTAAAAAAGGATGAACAAATAAATAATAATAACACATACTAAACATACATCAAGATTTTTTTTGATAATCCACATTCATAGGTTGGAATCCAAAGGGGAACAAGATATGTCCAGCTCTGCATATTAAGCAATTAAATCATTGCGCAGAGGGGGTATTTTCTCCCACAATCAAAGGATCTCATAGGTCAAAATTGAAAACAAAAAACATCCAAATGAGATGAATTAAAGAAAAAAATCATTAAGTGCATTTTACATTAAATAGTTGTAAACGATTCAACCATTTGAGCATCCCCTTAAGCAATGATTTTTTTGCTTCACAAATATGAATTAATTTACAAGAATGTTACTCATGTAAACCAATCTCAACCCTATATTCATCTCATAATTTTAGTCCCTACATGCCTTCAACAACGACTCTTGGTAATTGATTCACATCGATTTGCATAGTTTTAAAGATTAATGTCCTTCTATTTATCCAATGCACTAAATTTTTCTCCATTCTTCAAAGTTTGACTTAGGAGAGGTTTTGATTTTTTCTACATGGACAAACATCCTTATTTGAGATGATATTGTCAAGCTTTTGCCATTATTCAAGCCAATGATCAAAATGTTCTCTTGTTCATTATGAAATTTCATATGTTATACTATGAGAAGGATTCAAATATTTTTCTTTGGTATATGTATTAAATGCATTGATTTTTCATTCATTAAATGGAAAGGCAATGCAATATTTTTTTTTCTTTACAAGATATTTAAGGCAGTATTGGTGGATTCACCTTGTAAATATTATAGCATGTCACTTATTTCTCCTTGTACTTGGCCATTGCATGGACACTATTTCCCCCCTTCTACCACCTTCCTTTACCTTTGTCTTTGTTGTTCGCCTTCCATGGCGGCTCTTGCCTACATGTCCAGGGTTCTTAACTCAAGCTTTGTACAACCATCTATAACCAAGGGAAAGGATATATAGAGTAGAGATATCCCCCCCAAAGACAGATGAAGATTGAGCAAATCCAATTATAGTATAGTTCTAGTTATAGTAATTTGATATTAACACTAGAAAGTTTATACCAAATTCTAGTTTTGCAAAAAAATTCTTAGTTTGAGCACTACTAGTGCATGTACTTTCTCTTGCGGTGCACTTCAATTTTCATCTTTGTGTGGAGATATGGTGAGCATATCCATAAAGAAACCCACACTAAGAGACAACCTAGCCATATCATAGTTTTCCATAGTCTTCAACCACTCTAGGGCTCTTTGCTTGTTCTTCATATCCTCCACGAATAATCATCCACTTTGTGGAACAAGGTAATTAACCTATAGGAGACATTGAATCGATCCTCGTCATCAATGTAATATTTTTTGTTCATGTACTCTTCCCATTCTAGATAAGACTCAATCATTAGAGCCAACTTATGTTGTCATGGCTATTGGTCAAGATAATACCTCTCCCACTCTCAATCATTCCTGCAATGTTTGATTTCAACAATTAAGGGATCGAATGTGATGGGCTTGTGCTTGCTATTTTTGTTGTGGGATATTGAAAAATAAGGTCTATGCTTGAGGCAACAACCAAGCCCTACACTGTGGTGTAAGCTGTAGTTGGAGAATCTGTGAGGGCCCTTGGGGATGAGGATGATTCGTACCATTGTTATGAACAAATACAATTAAATGGCCTTAATCAGGATTCAATGCTTGGTTTCTTGTTGTTCTTTTGATATCACTAGTGATTTTATAGGCATGGATAATGCATGTATTATTTATAGTCATCAGTGGAGGTGGTAGCCATGGTTGTTATTTGATGAAGCACATTTCTCTTCCCTAACAAGAATCCGTTGTGATGGAAAGCAACTCAGTATATTAATTCAATGAAAAAAAGGGCTTCACTCTTCCTTACAAGGATTAAGGGATCATTGGGATGCCTATTGATAATATAGTTGTTCTCACCCATCATCATTGAGGGGAAGCATTATCACTTTTAGGGGAAGGGAGCGAGTCACCTATCAATATGAAAAACTTGGAACTGGATTTAATCAACACGAACTCATAGAAGAGGCCACGTGACTTGAAGCAACTATTACTCATTTGAGCATAAAGAAAAGGTGTGATGATGTCCTAGAAAATGATGAGCTTGGTGGAGTTTAAGTAGCTACATCCTTGAGTAATATAGTAGTAATTGCAACAATGTATATGATGAGATGAAATGGATTAGCTTACGATTTTCTTCAACATAATGCATCATCCTATACTTTAATTCGATGGAATTTTGAGACATGTAGCCTTCTTCAATGGGATTTGGAGTGCTCATGACCTACTTCAATATAATTTGGAGCATTGAAACCTACTTCAACAAAAGTTTGAGTCCCCAAAAATATAGGACTATGTAGATAGCATCCTTATTATCTCTATGAGAGATGGTTCATCCTACTTCTTGCTTGAAAGCATTAGGCATACACTAAGTGAAGTAGGAGTGATAATTGGTGGAGAGGCCCATGGAAGCTTGTGGAGGATGAGAAAAAGCATCCTAGCGTGTAGATGCATGTGCATGGATTGGAGTGATTGTGATAGGTGGCTCTAAAATGTTGTTTTAAAATTATAGGATAAAACACTTACCCAATAAAAAAACCATCACTTAAATAATTATGTAGGGCAAGAAATATAGTGGAATAGATTTTCTCAATGCACTCTAGTGGTAGGTTTTCATTGTTGGTCCAAGTTGGGGTGGGGCCAAACCATGCCACTACATGGAAAATCCCTTGTTTATTTAGTGTCTTAAAGTTTTTACACATGTTTGGGAATTAATTACTCTAGACATGTTTCAAAATATTAAAATGTGTTGTTTGTCTAGGTTTTTTGTTATTGGTGTGGAGAGAGTATATGGATATGACTTAGAGTCACTCAATGGCTTCAAATTTATATACAATATTATATTAAATGAAAATGTGTCAAGAGATGGAAAATTGTAATCTTAACGGATTGAAATAAAGATACAGAGAAAGGAGAAGACTCAAATATGAAAACTGTGATATGTTTTTTCTTTTAACAATAATGGATAGATTTTACATTAGAAAAATTTGCAACCTGGTTTATCGACATTGTAATAAAAACACTAAAAATCAAAATTACCAAGCTTGATTTCAAAAATCCTCGTAACTACCTAACCAATTTCTAAATTGCTTGGCATGACATGTGTATTGTCGAACAAACTGAACCAAAATTAATAAGACTCTAAAGTACATTCCAAAAAAAGAGAAATGTTGTTATGTTGGCCCATGAAAGGTGTCGTCAAACACCTAAAAATCCTCAGCTGATATGTCCTTACACCTTTCCATGCTTGGATGGTCCTCTGGGTGAATTTCATTTGCAAATGCTTCCTACTTCTTCTCATCCTTGTATTCAAAAGTGCCATACAAAGATGATTCACCAATTAAACTAGTAGCATGAGGAAGGGACTGGGTACCTCTAGAGGTAGGTTTAAATAACCTACAAGATGATCAACCAAAGAGACTACCGATCCCAACTAGACATCCAACTCTAAAGACTCATTCTTCTATGACCGTGTGAGAGCTATTAGGTCTTTTTCCATTTCCTACAGTGTGTGTGTGTGTGTGTGTGTGTGTGTGTGTGTGTGTGTGTGTGTTTGTGTGCAATATTTTTTCCATGATAAAAATCGTGTTTTATATCCATAAAAGGAGAATACAAAAGACATTTCATGTGTATACATACACACCCCCACACATAGATACACATATACATACATACATACATACATACATACATACATATGTGTGTGTTTGTGTGGGTACATAATGTATATGTACACACACTCACACAAATTTATGTATGTTTTTTTCAAATTTATAAGGTAATATCTTTTAAATAATGTTTCAATATGGGGGTGATTTGAATGGGGGTCATGATTTATAAAACTTGGCCAAATTATGGAGGAAGATATTTAGCCAGTGGACTACTCAAACGACCCTACAAAAGGTGTGGTAATTTTTGAATATTTAGGGTTAATTTCAATAGAGGGGGCCCTAGAAAATGATGTGTCAATGATAAGGGGGGTCATTTTCTTAATAGGTAGAATACTTTGGGTAAGGGTGCGAAAATGGATGCAAAGGTCATGTTGAAGCTGACCTTAATACTTGTTGGAGGTTATGAAGGAGGTGGTGTGAGTGGTAGGTCATCAAAGTGTGTTTTTTTGGTAGAGGCTTTTAGCTTGAGTCTCCAAAATAATGGAATTAGGGTTATCAGTATGGATCTTCTCTAGATATTTCATCCACCATCCAAATCTAGGAGACATTGGTGTTGGATAAGGTGGTGGTTTCAACCCCTAGGCTACAGTGTTTCAAATGGAGAATGAGTTCGAAGGAACTGAAAAATTGGACCAAGTAGAGTTTCAAACTAGTGTTGGGGGAATCTCCACATATCTTGATTATGGTAAAATGATGGTTGGTTTGAATGTTTAGGTCAACTGAATAAGTTGAGAAAATATTGCACTGGCATAGGAAGTGGGGATCTCAATCCTCGTTCTTGAAGAAATGAAATATTGAGTTCGATGCACGATCGGCTAGTGTGGACATTCTTCCGATATGAGTTTGTATCCCAAGGATACCATTGATTTTGTGGTCTGAGGAGGTATTTGAAGTGAGAAAGGATAATCCCACATAATTGATGGACATCAGAAGGGGACTTGATCTCTTCCATCTTAATCTAGAATATGAGGGGATTCCATTTAGATGTGTGAACTGACACTGTTATAGGCACCTTGCTACAGAGTGCAATTACTTGAGTATGAGGAAGAACTAGGCTATGAGGAAGCATCCAATAGGCGTAGAGACATTGGAACTAGAAACTATCTAGATTACGAGTAAGAAAGATGATGTAGGGGTTCAAGTGACTTTGGACAGGTTTCGAATAGAACCTATGGTAGAAGATGTTCAAAACTCAGGCACTGGACAAGACAAATAACCTAACCTAGATGTGATCAATGATGATAAGGAGAACAAGGAAAAATTGGGTAAGACTCATGAATCTCACTCTACAAATAAAAGTTTTTCTTAGAAAAAAAATGTTTTTGAGACATGGGGAAACGAGGTTGGGACCAAAGAACTTAAATCCCCGAGTGATTTTCTACCCAATTTTTCTGGTATAAAGAATCCCAACACACCACCTCTCATACCTATTTTTAGAATCATATAGGATTTCAGTGTTGGACAAGCACCAAGAGGCTCCCCTACAAACCTTATCATGAAATTCACCCTAGATGGAAAGGGTACATGGTACTCCAATCCCTTGGATATACTAAAGTACAATTTAAGACGTAGAAGAAAAGGCACCCTTGATTTCCAGGAAAGGTGGTTGGGGGATTAGTTTTTTTTGAAGAGAAACTACCCAAATCCAATCAAAGGGGAAGGAAATCATTCATGTCTATGGCCCAAAAACAAGCATCCTCAGAAGTCAGGTGCAAAAAATAACTATCCTTAATTGAGGTTCTTAGAGAAAATTCCCTAGTCGGGGGATCCAAATGAGTTTTATAACCCTCAATTGCAGAGGGATGACCAACCCCTCAAAGAAGTTGATTATAAAGAGATTAGTTGACAATATCAAACCTTATGTTATTATGTTGCAAGAGACAATGACAGATGTGGCAATAATTACTCATGAACACTCTAAACTACTATGTAATTAGGTCTTCTATTTTCAAGATGTCATTAGGAGATATGGTGTGAATGTGAACATATGGAATAAATTCTCCTTTACCCTCACTAATTTTTGGGCCTTCATTATAAGACTAAGGACATCATTTTTCTCTTTCGATATTGGGAAATATATCACAATGTTCAATGTTGATGTCCCTTACATGGACAAGGTGGACTATTGGGATATATTTTTTAAATGGATAGTGTACAAAATGGTTTGGTTTTGATAGGGGGAGACATGAAATCCACCTTACAAGCATCATAAGTATGGGGCCCAACTGCTCAATTGAACCCTCTCTTTGGTTATTTCATTAGAAAATTGGAAGAATCCAGTCTTTTCGATATTAAACCTTCTAAACTATGTCCCACCTGGAGTAACAAGAGAGTTGGCAAAGCCAAAATTGCTCAGAGGATCGAAATGGTTTTAATATTTGAAATATTTGAAGCCTTCTTAGATGAAGTCATAAGAATCAAACAATGGGTCACCATTGGGGGGGACTCTAATCATTATCCTATGGTGCTACAAGTGGCTCCTACAATAGAGAAACCTAACATCCACTTCAAAATAAACCCAGAGTAGATGAAGATGGAGGAGTTCATGGGAAAAATCAAAGTTGTTTGAAACCTTATAATGGTAATTTAAGAGAATCTACTCCAATTAAATTTCACCAAAATTTAAAAGAGGATAAAATGGTGGTTGTTGATTTGGTAAGGGACAAAAGATGAAAAATGATAGGGTTCTCAAAGAAGTCGAGGAACCATTGGAAGTAATCTACAATAGTGAAGGCTTTTGGTCTTTGAGAGAGGAACATAAAATTAAAGTAAATTCCTTTGAAGATAGAAAGAGGCTCACTAGAGAGCTGATGAGGTAAACCCTAGCTGGAGGATTTGGCTTTGTAAATGATGCAGGAACTGATGGTTATGGTAGGGGTTTTCGTCAACATTTTGGCAATAGAGCACTAAATAACAGAAGGGGGTGATGTCCAGTCTGTTAGTGATCAAGTATAGGAGAAATCCCAAAGAAAATGGACACGAAGGTCAATATTGACAAGGTGAATTATGACAGAGAGATTGGGTATTCAAAGGAGGTTTTCGTTTCAAACTTGGATTTTGTGTCGTCTGTATATTCTCTTTGAGTACTTTGAGAATCTCCCAACTCTCTACGATCTAGTCCTTGGCTTTAGGAGCCCGACTATCTCCGAAAACCAAGTCAATCAAAGTGCTAGCATCATACCCATATAATTCTCTGAAGGGGGTCATGTCAATGGACATGTCGAAGTTGGTGTTGTAACAGTGCTCTCCTAGATGTAGATAGCTCACCCATGCTCTCTGTTGTCCGCTCACATAGTTCCTCAAGTAACCCTCAACACACTTATTGACTATCTCTTTCTTCCCATCAGTCTGAGGGTGGTAACTAGTGCTAGGTGTCAACTCTGTCCCCACCAATTTGAATAACTCCCTTCAAAATATGTCGATAAATCGACTATCCCTGTCATTGATGATGTTCTGTGGCAACCCATGAAGTCTGAAAACCTCTTTGAAGAATAGATAGATCACCTGTACTGCGCTGCAATCTTTCGGAATGGCATAGAAATGTGCAAACTTGGTCAATTTGTCGACCACCACATAGATACAATCCTTACCATGAATCTTGGGTAGGCCTGTAATGAAATCGATTGAGATGCTTTCCCATTTCTGCTCTGGATGAGAAGTGGCTGAAGTAACCCTGTTGGAAGAGTCTGCTATGACTAGTTCTACTGACAAGTCACACACTCACTGATACATGTGACGTCCCCAACCATTGACAGGTCGGGAAACACCACTTCTTGGACGTTTCACTTAGCTCTGACACCATTTTGTAAATTTATATGCATGCATATCTAACACAATTAACAGTTACAACATTCGGTTCATGCCACTTATTCATGTGGAAATAATCATTAAAACATACTGACAATATATGCATACAGACGACATATTCTAACCATACACAGATTAATGCAAAATAACAGTAATCCTACACACACAACATAAATGATATATCCAGGCATTACTCATCGAGTTATAACACATGTACAATTACACAACATACAATTAACAGAGATTTGGCACTTATCTTTCAATAAATGAGCACCAAACTACGTGCAGAACACCCACGAACATCCCAACCTTAGACCACATTGTTTGTCATGCTCAACAGTGGGTCACCCTAGAGCTGGGACTAAACTCCACCAGGCAAGGGATTCCTAGGCTTGGAAAGGGCAATAGGAAAGTCGCAGAATCAACATGAAGGATTTTCTCCCAGGGCCAGCTCACACTAACAACATACAACCTCTCATTACCCACATGCCTGTCCCACCCTAGGAAGTGTGCCCCTTCTCTGCTCAACAGTCCTTCAGTTGCCCCACTTCCCTTCCAGGGCTTCAAAAATAGGCCAAACAAGAATTCTTCGAGCACTATAGCTCCAGTTGGCTCCCTCTGGGAAAACACTTCCCCAGTAACCTCTCTCACCTACAGAGAGTTGCTTGTAGGCTTGAAAACCTGCTTCTTCAGTCCAGCTTCTAAGTTAAATCTAGTAAGAGTGATGGAAACAACAAGGCTCTATATAGCTCAGGTGATGGCAGCAACAAAAACCGTTAAGGCACAACATGGCTCAGGCAAGGTACAGGTGCGAGCATGAATCCCTAGATGAATCCGAAAGGGTGTCAGACTTCCAGAGAATCATATGGGTCATCAGGAAACTCGAGACTGGTCCTGGAGCATGGACGGGTAGAAACGCTAGAATCGGAAGCAAACCCCCAACGAGTTGGCTTTCCCAATTATAACTGCATGCTCCTAGGTCGACACCTGTTTTCCTGCAGCTGCATGAGTTCCACTTAGCACTTGTTCCCTTTTCAGGAACTTAGGACAAGATGACTTATGTCAACCATATCCTTTGGGAAATAATAATAAATATTATTCCTTTAGAGGTAAGCCCTCTAGCTTATCCCCTATGCCTAGACACTTAGCCCCCTCCCTTACCCTACCTAGTGGAGTTTAGTCCCCCATAACTCTTTCTTCATGGTCAGTCTAAATGAAATAGTGTAATTTTATTAATGATATGTGCATTTACATATACAAAAATCAGGCTCATGGCCTCAAGCATCTAGGCTCTCTGGCCTAATAAACATATAAGTTTTCAGCTTATAAACACTTGGATCACCAACCTATAAACATAATTACAATTCAACAGGGAATTGACCTTGGGGTGTTAAAATATGTCTCATCACATTCTGTTTGAGACCCTTCCAAGAGAATCTCTCTCTGACCTGCCTGTAGGTTCTGAAAAACCCTTGATGGATTGCTGGTGGGGAGTCATGTACTGCAGCCAAAATATTCTTCCTGAAACCCGATCCTGGCACTAGGTAGAGTCGATCTTTGTAGAATATGACATCGTCGATGACTTTGTACCTGTCATCCTGTACCTTCCCATCCAAAATCTCACAAGCGAACTTGCTCTTGGACTATTCCACTAACAAGTGGGATTTCCAATTTGCTGAAATCTGCATTAGAGAACAAGTTGTTGGTCTCCTAGACAGTGCATCCACCACAATGTTATTCTTACCCTCGACATACTCTATTTCAAAATCAAAGGCCTAGGCCTTTGTCACCCACTTCTGCTGACGCTCACTGAGATCCTTCTTCTCAAGGAAAAACTTCAAGCTGTTATGGTCTGTCTTGACCACAAATTTGTTGCCCACCAAGTACTGTCTGAATTTGGTCAAGGCATGCATGATTGCAAGCACTTCCTTGTCATGTATCGAGTACACCATCTCGAGTTGACTAAGCTTCCTAATCTCAAACACAATGGGGTGTTCTCCCTGCATCAACATTTCTCATATCCCCTCTCCTAATGCATCACACTCCAATACAAATGATAGCGTGAAGTACGACAATGCTAAAACTAGGCATGTGCCCATGACTTCCTTCATGTGATCAAATGCTTTCTATGACTCGTCGGTCCAGATGAAGGCCCCTTGTCTAGTGAGATCAGTGAGTGGTTCCCCCAACTGTGAAAAACCTCTCACTAACCTCCGGTAATAGGTGCATAACCCAAAGAAACTCCTCAGCTCTGTCACGTTCTTTGGCATTGGCCAATCCAAAATGGCCCTGATCTTATCCCGGTACACCTATACACCCTGTGCACTGATAATGTGGCCTAAATAAAGCAACTTTGTCATGCCAAACTCACACTTTGACTCCTTGGAATATAGTGACTAGGACTCCATGATGTTGAGTACCTCATCCAAGTGCCTCAGGTGATCCTGCCATGTCTTGTTGTAGACCTAGATGTTGTCGAAGAATACTAATATTGATTTCCTCAAGTGATCCCTAAAAATATGGTTCATGCAAGACTGAAATGTAGCTGGTGCATTGGTTAGCCCAAATGGCATAACCGGAAACTCAAAATGACCAAAGTGGCATATGAATGTCATCTTCTTTATATCCTGCTCTCAAATGCATATCTAATGATATCCAGAGAATAGATCAATCTTAGAGAAGAAAAATGCCCCATGCAGTTCATCCATCAACTCATCAATGTGTGGGATAGAAAACCAGTTTTTGATGGTTTTCTTGTTCAAATCCCAGTTGTCTATACACATCCTTATGGTACCATCCTTCTTCAGGACTAAGACAACTAAAGAAGCGAATGGGCTACTACTAGGTCTGATGTGTCCCTTCGCTAGAAATTCCTTGATTGCTATCTCTATCTCATCCTTGAACCTCCAAGGATGATGATAGGGTGTTGTAATCACGGGTTTAGCACCCTCCTCCAACTCAATGGTGTGCTCAAACCCCTTATCAGATGGTCTCCTAGATGGAATTAGATAAAAAAACATGTTGATGCCACCCCAACAAATTCTCTATCTATGTTTGATATTGTTGCTAACCATCTAAGTCCCTTTGTGTGGTGATCCAACACTCTGTTGCATAAAATACCTCCCCATGCCTAAAGATCCTCTCCATCCTCTTAGCCGAAACTGTCGTGGGTGACCCTGTCGACATGCCCCTCAACACAATCCTCTTCCCCTCACTATCTTTGAACCCCATCTCAAGGGTTTGGTAGTTGGTGTTGATATTTCCCAAGGTGATCAACCACTAGACTCCCAACACCACATCTATGTCAGATAGGTCAACTACATAAAATGTGTCTCTCACGGTGTAGTTACCTAGATTTACCTCCAAGTCTAGGACTTTGTCTATACATTCCACTGTGTGGCCATCTGCTACTGCAACATTAAACCCCTCAAACTCCTCTTTCTAAAGTGCTCGCTTTGATACAAATGAACCATTAATGAAGTTGTGGGTGGCCCCACCATCTACCAGGGCAATTGCCCACTGTCTCTGAATAGTCCCTCTGATCTGTAGGGTGTCATACCTGGGAATACAAGAAAGGATCACTATGAATCCTCCCTTTGTTGGTTTCTGTCTATTAGCCTTCTCACGAGGCTATGGTACTATTGGTGGTTGTACCCTTACTGATGTCGGTGGTTTCCGTGGAGGCTGTTCCCCCGCCTGTGATGGCTCCTCCTCTTAGTTAGTAAGTTGAATGTTCTGTTCCACCTCATCATTGTCCACACTATCTACTACCACCTCAATATAATGGATCTCTCCCTTGTACATGCACCTATGGCCGGGGACCCAAGGGTCCTTACAGGTGAAGTAGAGATTCTTCCTCATAAGCTCTTGCCTCATCTCATTATCCAACTTCTCCTTGCCTTTCCACTCTCTCTGTAATGGCTTCCTATCTCTGTCCTTTTGTGGCATAAAGGGTTTGGAGAAAGTTTTAGTTTTTGGCACTAAGTCTGCTAGATATCTAGTGCATAGGATGGCATCCTATAATTTGTGAGTCCTGTATGTATTCTCCCATCCTCTCAAGTGTTCTGTGAGCCCCTCTTTGAAAAACATGACCAACCCGAGCTCTGAAATATATGTCACCGCCACAAATACCCTTTGGAACTCTGTGATGAATGCCTCTGGCATGCCAGTCTGCCTCAACTAAGCTAAGTCCCTGAAATGGATCTCTACATCCCTCATGTCAAACCTATCCATGATCCTCTCTGTGAACTCCCTATAAGAAGTGATGTGACTGTGACCCAATGTCACTAGTCCATGATACCACCACTCTTGCGCCTCACCTTCCAAATGCAGGGTAGTGAAACTGATGGCCTCATTCTCTGTCATCTGGTTGAGCTTGTAGTATGTGTCCAATTTTTGTATCCAAGCTTTGGCAGTGCATTTGGATGATCCATCGAAAGAAGGTATAGTGAGTTTACCAACTTTTCAAATGAAGTCTATCTTATGCCCCTCTTGTTGTTGTTGTTATCCTTCCCTCTATGTATCTCTGGGACGGTTCCTGAGCATGAGTCCATGATACTCAACTAGGGTCATATCCAGACGAAAATCTGGTCGCAATGCTGCATACTCTCTCCAATACTTGACAATATCCTCTGCCTATGTGGGATGCCTCTATGCTATTGGTTGTTGTGTTGCTGTTGGGGGTGCCCTATGGAAACTAGAGAATAATGGCTCAAGAATTCTACTCAAAGAGGTATATGTGCGAGTAGGTGAATGGAGTTTGTTTCCTGCCCTTGACTTCCCCTACACTGCATGTGGGGCCTATGTGCTCCTGGTGGACAACCTATCGACCATCTTTGCGAACAACTGAGTCATAGCCTTTTGACTAACCACTAAGTTGTTGAGTACTTGCATGAAGGTTGCCTCTCGGTCCATGGAGGCCTTGCCACTCCTATATGGTCTCTCATATATATCTCCCATCATCCTCTCTGCCTCACGCTCTACCTCATGCTCTACCCTTCTCTCTACTTCCCTATGCGCCTCTTCCTCTTCCTTTGAACTGGGAGGAAAGGAGGGATAATTTGGCCTAGGTCTCCTATCCATGCATCTATTGTAAGTGATGTATTCCTCACCTATTTTCTCATAGCCCTGTCGGTTCTCTAATGAACTCATCGACTTTAGTCACAGGCTGGCAGGACTAAATATTTGATACCACTGTAATATCCCTAATTCTGCAAATCGAAATATGTGACTCAACTGCCTAGTATTTGCTATCAGAACTGATACACTTTGGGTTTCTGGATGCGTTTAGTAATTCAGTTTTAACATGTGTGGTGATTTTGCACGTGGAACAATTATTTAATAATATATAATCAAGCATGCAATAGATAAAGAACACAGAACAATTACAATCTATGTATTATAAAATAAGAATGAATACAATGTTGCATGGGGTGAAATAAAATGAATCTCTTGGATAGATCAAAGATAAATGGATCTCATCCGGAATACAATAAAAAAACTAAAAAAATAATAGACGGAACCAAAAGAATGATGCATGATCAATGGATGAGCAATATGAACTGTTGCATGCTACGACAACTCACACGGCAACTACTACAAGACTGGAAAGTTTTCTCTGGTGAATAAACTCCTTGAATCTACCTGGAATCTGTCTCAAACAATGCGCCTTCACCTCCTACACACTCCCAATGTCTGTTGGACTGAATATCGACCCTTTGTTGATCTGTATTGACCCCATATGGGATCCCTTGGGGGGTTGCACCCCTACTGCTGCCAACTGCCATGCCCTAGTGATTACACCGTTGGAATCTAGCTGTATATAGCTCAAACTGAGTGCCCTAGTATCCTCTATAATGGGTCAGAATGGTTTCCATGGATCTGATCTGGTGATCTTTCGGGAACCCTAAATGTATCCTTCCCAACTGTTGCACCCTCACTGGCTCACTGATGCGCCCAAGAGGACCCTATGTCGGAATATGATGAGTAATAGCTCAAAAATTACACCATGCCATCCTATGAACTGGATTGGAAGGAAATCTATGAATTCTCCCAGGGCGAGACGAGCTAACCCTTAGATTCTCCTATCACTTGCGCCCTCCTCTTGATGAAGTGCGCACTAGCTATATGAAGTTGTAAATTGTGGTTGTAAAACAATGAACGATATGGATGATCTTCTCGGTGACTAGGTTGTGTCTCTCAACACCAAAATCAACCCATTGGTGTCTTCCTCCTGGAATCCATAATCTCCATTGATTTTACTAAACCTGTGTAATCTCCTCAGAGCTCAACTATCAAATCATTAGATACATAATGAGGAATTAGGTCGCTTTTCCTCCTCATATACTCCTCCAAAATCCTAATTCGTTGTTTACTTCTATTCTTAGATCCCTCACTTATGCACCCTTCTATTTTTAGCTCAAAATCACTTAAAGTCGCTTTTACCCACTTTTTCACTTAATGTCACTTTCAAATTATAACATTCTCTATTGAAGTAATGTAAAGTCACCCTATTTTCCCCTGTATCTCCCTGACTATAGTCTAACGTGGATGTTTAGACTACTAAGCCCTCCTCTTTGGAGCTACTACTAGAAAAGGGAAATTACAATCCTCCCTTCCCGAGATTGATTTTCCTCAAGCAATACCAATCCATGGTGTTGCAATACCTACTCACTCTCCCAAGTAGCATCCTCCACTCGAATCCCTTTCCATCTGATCAAACACACCTTGTTAACCCTCCTCCTTAATCTCCACTCTCGGAACTCCAGTACCTCCTCCGAAACCAACTCTAGCTGCCCCTCCTCATCCAAAGGTGGAAGATCCTATGAAGTGTTGATGAATTGTCCGACGACTTTCTTGAGACAAGAAACGTGGAACACATTTTGGATCTGACTCCCATCTGGAAGCTCTAAATCGTAGGCAACTTCACCTACCCTGTGTATGATCCTGTAAGGCCCACATAACCTAGGCTTGAGATTTTCCACCCTACTCTTCTTCGAAGATGACTGCCTATAAGCTTGTAGCCTTAGGAATACCAGATCCCCAACCTTGAAGCTACGCTCTATCATGTGTCTGTCTACACTCACCTTCTGTCAATTATGTGTTGTCTGCAAATTATCTTTCAGTACTTTGAGAATCTCTTGACTATCTATGATCCAGTATTTGGCTTTGGGAGCCCGATTATCTCCGAAAACCAAGTCAATCAAAGCAGGAGCATCATACCCATATAATTCTCGGAAGAGGATCATGTTGATGGACATGTGGAAGGTGGTGTTGTAACAGTGCTCTCCTAGATGTATCCACCTCACCCACGCTCTTTGTTGTCCACTCCCATAGTTCCTCAAGCAACCCTCAACTGAATTGTTGAATATATTTGTCTTCTTATCATTCCAATGGAGGTAACTGGTGTTGGGTGTCAACTCTCTCCCCACCAATCTGAATAACTCCCTCCAAAATGTGTCGATAAATGATTGTCCTTGTCACTGACTATGTTCTTTGGCAACCCATGAAGTCTAAAAACCTATCTGAAGAATAGCTCGACCACTTGTACTACGTTGTAATCTGTTTGAATGGCATAGAAATGTGCAAACTTGGTCAATATGTTGACTACCACATAGATACAATCCTTACCCTGGACCTTGGGTAGGCCTGTAATGAAGTCCATTGAGATGCTTGCCCATTTTTTCTCTGTAATGGGATGTGGCTGAAGTAACCTACTGGAAGAGTCTTCTCTGACTTGTTCTACTGACAAGTCACACACTCACTAATATGTCTCATAACATCATTTTTTATACCCTTCCAAGAGAATCTCTCTCTGACCTACCTGTAGGTTTTGAAAAACCCCTGATGGCCTGCTAGTGGGGAGTCATGTACTACAGCCAAAATATTCCTCCTGAGACTCGATCTTGGCACTACGTAGACTCATCCTTTGTAGAAGATGGCATCCTCGATGAATTTGTACCTGCAGTCCTGTACCTTCCCATCCAAAATCTCACAAGCGAACTTGTTCTTGGAATATTCCACTAACAAGTGGGATTTCCAATCTGTTGAAATCTCCATCAGAGAACAAGTTATTGGTGTCCTAGACAGTGCATCCACCACAATGTTCTTCTTACTCTTGACATACTCTATGTCAAAATCAAAGGCATGGACCTTTGTCACCCACTTATGTTGACACTCACTGATATCCTTCTTCTCAAAGAAATACTTCAAGTTGTTATGGTCTATCTTGACCACAAATTTGTTTCCTGCCAAGTACTGTTGGAATTTGGTCAAGGCATGCATGATTGCAATCATTTCCTTGTCATAGATTGAGTACAACCTCTCAGGATGACTGTGCTTCCTGATCTGAAAAACAATGGGGTCTCCTCCTTGAATCAACACTGCTTCGATCTCCTCTCCCGATGCTTCACACTCCAATACAAACGACAACGTGAAGTAAAAGAATGCTAAAACTGGGCATGTGCCCATGACTTCCTTCATGTGATCAAACACCTTATGTGACTCATCGGTCCAGAGGAATGCCCCTTGTCTGGTGAGATCGATGAGTGGTGCCCCCAATTGTGAAAAACCTCTCACAAACCTCCTGTAATAGCTTCATATCCCAAAGAAACTCCTCAACTCTTTCACGTTCTTGGGCATTAGCCAATCCAAAATGGCATCAACACTGCTCCGATCCCCTCTCCTGATGCTTCACACTCCAATACAAATGACAGTGTGAAGTACAAGAATGCTAAAATTGGGCACGTGCCCATGACTTCCTTCATGTGATCAAACACCTTCTGTGACTCATCGGTCCAGATGAAGGCCCCTTGTCTGGTGAGATCGGTGAGTGGTGCCCCTAATTGTGAAAAACCTCTCACAAATCTCCTATAATAGCTGCATAGCCCAAAGAAACTCCTCAACTCTTTCACGTTATTGGGTGTTGGCGAATCCACAATGGCCTCGATCTTCTCCTGGTGCACCTGTACCCCCTGTGCGCTGATAATGTGGCCCAAATAAAGTAGCTTCACCATGCCAAACTCACACTTTGACTCCTTGGAATATAGTGACTAGGACTCCATGATGTTGAGTACCTTGTCGAAGTGCCTCAGGTGCTCCTACCATGTCTTGTTGTAGACCAATATATTGTCGAAGAATACCAATACTGATTTCCTCAAGTGATCCCTGAAAATATGGTTCATGCAAGACTAAAATGTAGCTGGTGCATTAGTTAGCCCAAATGGCATAACCAAAAACTCAAAATGACCAAAGTGGCATATGGATGTCGTCTTCTCTATATCCTTCTCTCGAATGTGGATCTGATGATATCTAGAGCGTAGATCAATATTAGAGAAGAGAACTACTCCATGCAGTTCGTCTATCAACTCATCAATGCGTGGGATATGATACCAGTTTTTGATGGTTTTCTTGTTCAAAACCCGATAGTCTATACACATCCTCATGGTACGATCCTTCTTCGGGAATAAGACAATTGAAGAAGAAAATGGGCTACTCTTGGGTTTGATGTGTTCCATCGCTAGAAATTCCTTGATTGTTTTCTCTATCTCATCCTTGAACCTTCGAGGATGATGATAAGGTGTTGTAATCATGGGTTTAACACCCTCATCCAACTCAATGGTGTGCACAAAATCCTTGTTAGGTGGTCTCCCTGGTGGAATCAGCCAAAATCTTATTGATGTCACCCCAACAAAGTCTCGATATATGTCTGATACTATTGCTGACCATCTGAATCCCTCCTTATGGTGATCAAGCACTATGTTGCATAAGCCACCTCCCCATGCCTGGAGATCCTCTCCATCCTCTTGGACGAAACTGTCATGGGTGCCACTATCGACATGCCCCTCATCACAATCCTCTTCCTCTCACTATATATGAACCCCATCTCAAGGGTTTGGTAGTTGGTTTTTATCTTTCCCAAGGTGATCAACCACTGGACTCCCAACACCACATATGTGTCAGATAGGTCAACTACATAAAATGTTTCTCACACGGTGTATTTATATAGATTTACCTCCAAGTCTATAACTCTTTCTATACACTCCACTGTTTAGTCATCTACTACTGCAACATCAAACCCCTCAAAGTCCTCTATCCGAAGTGCTCCCCTTGATACCAATGAAGCATCAATGAAGTTGTGGGTGACCCCACCATCTATCAGGGCGATTGCTCGTTGTCCCTTAATAGTCCCTCTGATCTGGAGGGTGTCATACCTGGGAACACCAAAAAGGGTTGCTATGACTCCTCCCTTTGTTGGTTTCCGTTTGTTAGCCTGCTCAGGACGCTATGGAACTACCGGTGGGGGGGTCCCTGTCGGTGTCGGTGGTCTTCGGGGAGGCTGCTCCTCTGCCTGTGCTGACTCCTCCTCTGAGCTAGTGGATCCACTGTCATGCTCCTCCTTACTGTCCACACTGTCTGCTGCCACCTCAATATAATGAATCTCTCCCTTGCCCATGCACTTGTGGCCTGGGACCCAAGGGTCTCTATAGCTAAAGCAAAGCTTCTTCCTCATAATCTCTCGCCTCCTCTCATCATCCAGTGTCTCCTTGCCCTTCCATTCTCTCTGGAATGGCTTCCTGTCTCGGTCCTTTTGTGGTACGAAGGGTTTGGAAAAGGGTTTAGTCTTTGGCACCGAGTCTGCCAAATCTCGAGTGCGTAAGATGGCATCCTGCAAGGTGTTGAAATAATGTAACTGCAAAGAGTATTCTAATTATTATTGATGTATTATTCATTAGATCAATCCCCTTTTGCAGATTGATCATGTCGGGTATTGTAATTGACCAAATCCCCTTTCGCAGAATTGGTCAAACCTTAATTGTAATGGGCTAAATGAAAAGTTGGCCCCATAATATATTAAAGTGGTTATAACCACCCAAAATATATTAAAGTGGTTCTAACCACCCAGATTGAGAAGTCGGCCCTGCCAGTGAAAAGACACCTCACTCCAGCGCTTGCCAGATTGTATAAATAAGAGAGGCTAGCGCCTCATTTGGACACACACACTCACTTGTTCATCAGAGCGCAATTTTGGAGCTGCAGTTGGAGAAGAAGAAGAGAGAGAGAGAGGCGCACTTCTTGGAGAGGACTTTCTGTATTTGTTTGAGTTATCTCTTGGCATTGTATTGGCTATCTATATTAAGGAAGTTTTTGCTGGGTT
>CBVK0101945940.1:6668-29812 GCA_900067695.1 Picea abies
TGTCAACCTGGGGTAAGTAAACTTAGAGTTGTAGAAAAATATATGCCAAAGGTAGAAGGTTGGTAGGAGTGTAGACTAACTAAGGAAAGCAGCTATCTAGGGCTAATCTACTCAAGCAAACCTATATAATGAACAAAGCCTACTAAGCAACTTGAAACTAGGTAACCTAAGTACTTTTGGGCCAAGGACTAATGGATAGTTCCTAAGAAAGCAAGTAAAAACCCTATTCAAAGCAAACTAGTTCATGACAGTAAGAAAAGGTAAACTACTAAGCAAATGATGAAAGCAAACTACTTTTAACTTGCCAACCTACATTCAATGAGCAACTACCCTATGAAAGGAATTAAATAAGCAAGTAAGCAAAAGAACCTATCTAACCTATTAAAGCAAATAGACAAGCAAAGACACCTAACTAACCTACTAAAGAAAAAGACAAGTAAGCAAAGACAACTATCTATCCTACTAAAGCAAAGGGACAAGTAAGCAAAGACGTCTCATTGAACAACTAGCTAGCCTAAGAGGCAAATGAACTAAATACCTAATGCAGAACTATTTCTAATCTGTGAAAGGAAAATTAAATGCTCAATGCAATGCATGAAAGGAAATCTATTCTATTGAAAACAAGAAAGATTAACAACTAAACTTATGAAAATAAGAAACTATCTCTTCTAATCTACGAAAGCAAGAAACTATCTTTAATCTACGAAACACTCAAATGTAATGCTAGTGGTTGTGTGAATGCCTTCAGTGGTGACGGATGATATCTCGATGAAACTTAACCCCAAAGGATAGTTCTAATGGTATAAGCCCAATACTAATTTCAATGACAAAATGAAAGGTGTGAAGTAAACAGTCCAATGCAAACTTAGCCATGATAAAAGTAATGTTAAATACCCTGCATATTCATGTATAAAACATCAACAACATAATGAGATTTAATTGCATTTTAATCTACGAAAGGAAATTGTGTAAAGGAAAACTATGCTATGTCTATTTTAACCTTTCAAACTATGATAAGAAAATGAATTAAAAACATAAATTAAACTATGCTTATTAAAAAATAAATTGACAATTAACCAACAACTAAACAAATGAATTCTATCTAAAACTAAGACAAGCAAACTATGATTAAGAACTAGAATTAAATCCATCCATCCATCAAAGATCCCTGTCAAATGAAACCCAAATAGAACTCTGTGTTATTCTAAAAACAACTCTGTTTTAAACTTGATTGTAAGATCATAAATAAAAGTGTAATCTGATATCTAGATGCATATGGGGTTAGTGTAGAGACTTTCAAGTCTATCCCTAGCCTACAAAACTAATTCATGCTAACATAACTCATCACACTAACCTGCAAAAGAACAATAAAAAAATTAAATCACAACTAGCTAATTAAAACATAAAACATGCATGTACAGGAAATAAAAGACAATTTAAATTATGAAATGTATAAACAACACATTGATCATTACCAGACTACTAGTGGGCCCCCCAGCAAGTCGTGGCTACCCTCTACAAGCACACCACGAATGTCAGCATGCCGAATTCACCATGAAAGTCAAAAACGCAGTTCTGGCACTATTCTGGCAATGTGAAAAATGAAAAATAGAGTATAATGATTTTATCTCCAATCTAATGGTTATTCTACTTGATTCACAATCTAATGATCATCCTGGTAGTATTTATAGGTTTACAACCCAGGTGGTCAACCACAGGAGGGTCGAACCACCTCTAAATTCGGCAATTTACAATAAATGCATCCATAACTAACAAAACGAAGGAAACCAAGAATTTCCCTCTTTGGACAACTAAAATCGAGATGTCTTGAGGTTAGTAGCTAGAGGGGGCAATGACAAACAAAACCCATGTGCTTGATTTGTCCACCATTGGCCACCAATACCATAACCACCAACTTGCCTTGCGTTTTTGTGCAATACTGGGTGCTGGAATGAGTGTCGGATCGAGTACTGGAACGAGTGTTGGATCAAGTGCCGGACCAGGAAACATGGTGCGTTTTGCCCTATAATAGAAAAAAAACACAAATTAACTCTTTGAAATCATAAAATATGATAAATTAAACTTGATTGAATAAAAAAACACGAATTATACGTACCTCATGCCAATTATATCATTTTATCATAAAATTATTCAAAAAGCTCCTTTGAAAGATAAAAACGCATATGTACATATGGAAAAAGTGTATAATAATGTCATGAAAATGATCATATCTCGGGCCCAACATTACCCCCACACTTAGGATTTTGCAGGTCCCACTGCAAACAAAAAGAAGTCATCCCTCAGAACTAGGCTTGTTGAGGAGGATCGACTTTAGAAGCCTCTCCTTATTGTTGTGTAGGCTTAGCCTTGTGCCTCTTGTGTTGCTTTAATTGTGCTCTTAAGCTGCGGTTAGATTGGGTCATCCCATTGACCAACCGTTGAAGGGAGTTAACTTTTGCCTGAAGGACTGCATTGTCATGATGTAGGTGTGCATCTATTTTCTTCCTCTCTTCTAATTGTTGGAGAAGATGATGGTTTTCCCTTTGTATCTCCTCTATAGTTGGGGTAGAATCAGTGATCTTTGAGGAAGGCTTAGGCCCTTTGAGAGATGGGGACAATTTATCAATTTTAGGATCAAGAGTGGGTATAGGTGAAGTAGGTGTGATGGGAGATCGAAAAGGTGAGGTAGGTTCTGATTTTGTTTTCCTTATTGCCTCTAATCCATCCGCAGAGACTTCTCTAGGTTTCTTATGAGGGCTCTCAAGGTCAGAGGATACTTGGATAGGATCTAAGGCAGGTGGAGGCTTTGCATAAGGCTTGGTTCTTATGTTCCAGGTACTCTTTCGAAAGGGTCCCTTACAAAATCGATTGGCTCCTCTCTTGTTTGTGGGAATGATGGGAAAGTCTTGCTGCATTACTTCTTGGGGCTTCTTAGGTGTAGGATCAAGAGAAAATGAAGGCATTGGAGGGCCAACAATAGGCTTCTTTTGGTATTTGTTCTTGGTCTTTTTCTCCGATGAAGAAGTAGGAATATCAACAAGCTTTTGATATTGTTCCAGCAAAGAGGGAGTTTGTGCAATGGATTTTGGAGTTTTTGGAGAGTGAGGCTTGGATGGAGAGATAGTTTTTAGGCTAAGTGTCTTTTTGTCGATCTTAACTGTCAAGTGAGGATTTCAAATTGGTAGATAAAGGCATCCCAACTTTTCCCCTGCTTCTCTAGTTCGGTAAGAATGCAGAGTTTGATCAAACCATGGTGGAAGAGACTATTGTGGGGGTTGGTCACATTTTTCCTCACTTGAGAGGACATTTTCTCCAAGATTTTGAGAAAATAAAAGGTAAATTTCAAAGGTTTATTGAACATAAAATGAGCCATCAATATAAAGTGACAAGCTTTGAAGGAGGAGTATCTACCTTCACATTTAATTAACCTTGTGATAACGATGAGGGGATTGACCAATTATGGCTTTATCCACTCCTTAGCATACCCTTTCGCTCCCGAAATGCTCTCGAATTTGGACTTAAACACCCTGTTGTAACTTGAGCGTGGCAATTGATGATTCTTGAACCACCTATCTCCCATTCTTGGAAGTTTTTTTGCAGCAGCAATTGACTCTTATGTGACTGCAAAGTTGAGAGACCCTACATGTGCTATCTTGCCATCAAAACCAACTGCAAATTGCATAGAAAGATCATCATCATGGCCTTGCAAACTTGACAGAAATGGCCCCCAACCAGCACACAAGAACACTTCCCTACACTGTGTGAATTCTGGAATGGAAAACAATTCTGCATAGGAGGATGGTTCATATCGCTTGGACATTGTGACAGAGTTTGAATTTACTAAGAAAGGGTGAAATCGAGCCACACAGAGACACAAATTGGGCATGGTATGAGTGCAATTGGAACAAAGGGAAAATTTTACCAAGCAAGGGTGCGAATAAGCCAAGAAATGGCACGGGTTTAACATAGTTTGGGTGTGATTAGAACAGAGGGCGAATTCGGCAGAGGTTGGGGGCGATTCCTTAATGCAGGGCAGAGCAAATGGAAAGGGAAAATGAAACAATAGAGTGCCCAACCCAATTTTGGATGCTCTTATGGTGGAGTACGTTGCCCACATGTGCGCACGAGCTGCCATGTGTGGGAGATTTGAATTTGATGGCAATCTTGGGAGCAATGGAGTGGTGCATACTTAGATCAATGTCCAAGTCTTTTGACTTGGACATTTAATCATAACCATATGAGGCATCTTTTAATCAATGCCTGCAACCAATGTAATTGAATATAATTGAATTCTGGTTACCTGGAATCTAGGACAGTTACTGGTATGCAATTCAATGGCACTTCAAATGACATATCATCCGGCACCTCATCTGGTACTTCATCCGACACCTCATACGATACCTCATCCAATATGCAATTACTGGTTACTTGGAATCTAGGACAATTACTGGTATGCAATTCAATGGCACTTCAAACGACATCTCATCTGGCACCTCATCCGATACTTCATCCAGCACCTCATACAATACTTCATCTGATACCCCTGTGTTAAGTGAATTTTCGCCTCTTATAATGGACAACCTACAATTTTGAAGTGTTTTTGAAAACCATAGTGGATAATGAGCAGAGGCAGAGTGCTCCATGCTCACTCATTCTTCTTGCATACGACATATAATGTCAAAACCTATAATGAACGGGTTATAGCAAGAATAAAACATGTATTGTCAAACCTACAATATGCAACTTGTAATGGGAAATAACCAATAAAGAGTGGTCTGTTAAGCATGAGTTTAGTAATGTATAGCACACAGGAGTTAAGAATTTAAAAATAACATGACTATCAATGTAATAACCTGTATCATGGTAATAATACAAAAATTCTTGCAAAGACTCTTTTCTCCAGGCAATAATCATTTGTCAGCTCATGAAACCCTCCCCCACACTTAAGTATTGTGACACCTCACAATCAAAAGTATAGGAAACTAGTCAGTATCCCCCAATAGCCGAAGATTTACAGTATGTCAAGTGTAAAGATGAAATTTCAAAGATTGGTCTAACGAGATAGTTAGGAGATGGCCCACCTATAGGATAAGATATCCTATATATAGATAAGAAGAGGTAGGAAAGAGAGTTTCAAGATAGTCTGAGAGTCATTTCCTAATAGAAAATTGATGAGATTCATTAATCTTAGGCTTTCTTAGCTTAACCACATATACTCCATGTTAGCTTTGTCTGCAAGTAATGTCGTACATCAAGACAAATTTAGATTTATTATTTATTTTTGTCAGATCATCTTCCTCGCTAGGTAGAATGCCCCGCTGCCAGCAAGCTTGCTCAATACTCCGACGGGTTTACCTAGTCATACCACAGGCCAGTACCCGGTGCCAATAGACCTGTTCAGTATCCTAGCAGGTTAGCCTCTTAAACCCTCAGAGACTGGCCCTCCATCCTTTCAGATTTTAGTATAAGATTTCTTATGCAAGAAGATGGGAGAACAGTTATGAAACAACTTTTTCTTTCTTTTCTTTTTAATTGGGATGGTATTTATGTTAGAGGATGAATTTCCATTATATTATTAGTGGTTGTCCCAATGTAAGGGGTACTTAAGAGGACGTGTCCTATCTAAAGATATGATATAATCAAGCTATTTAGTGTGTAGTGGATGGTACCATCGAGAAACAATAGAAAGGTATCTCTAGGCTCAACTTACTTTCTTTTTTTGTAATTATTATGATTTTTCCATGACTAACTGCTAATGAGACCTCCCTGTTACTCTTTGATAAAGACACTTGACTTACTTACTCAGGTTTCTTGGAAACAATGTACAAGAGACCTCTAGGCTTGATAGTTAAGGTATCACTTCCTTATACAGTGGTGAAGAGTTTCAAGAGCAACTGCTTTAGAATGCCTTAAAAAAATGAGAATGTTTGCAAAAATACAGCTAACTATAGTAAGTCAATATGCATTTGATGCTTTAATAGACACAAAATTCAAGTATAACAATGTTTTGAAGAAAGATATTTGAAACTGTCTACTCCCAGTGAAATAATCACTTACAGAAATATCTAGAATGCCTTATTAAAAAAATACAAAAACTATATACATATATACAATAGGAAACTCAGAAAAATTTTCAAGAACAAGGGGGAACTTCCCCATCTACTAAGGCCAGTGCCTTGTCAATTGACATGACCTATAGAAAATCTTCTTTGGAAATGGGCTTATGATAAAATTTAAGTCGGTGTCCATTTACCACAAAGGAGACTTGTAAGTTTTCCTTTGAAGGTTTTGAATTGGGAATCAAACAATAGAGCCCAATCACCAGGCTGGAAGTGCTTCTTCTTAATAAACTTGTCATGCCACTTGCTCCTCTAGTTTTAGACTAATATCATTCGTTGGATGGCATCTTGCTTGATTTCATCTAAATCATTCAATTGTAGGGCTCATTTCTTCTGAGCCTCATCCAGGTTCAATCCTAGTTCTATGGAAATATGGAAGGTCCTTACTTAGAATTCTATTGGTAAAAGTACTTGTTTCCTGTACACTAGCTCATAAGGGGTATGCCCAGTGGTATTTCTCCAGGTAGTTCGATATGCCCACAAAGCCTCTGAGAGCCTATCAACCCAATCTTGGTGATGTAATTGAATAGTCTTGGTCAACATGGCTTCCAGAACTTTGTTTTTGGATTCTACCTGACCATTGGCTTGTGGGTGGTATGGAGAAGATTTACAATGTTTAATCCCATATTTCTCTGTTAGCTCTTTCATCAGCTTGGAAGTGAATTCAGTGTCTTGGTCGGTAATGATTTCATGAGGGACACCGAAGCAGGTAAAGATGTCTTCAAATAGGGATTTTTCCTCTACCCATTTGGTGACATAGTCCGTACAAAACAAGATATAGTTCTTCCTACGGGACATGGGTGAAATTGGTCCTACAAAGTCGAGGGCTCGTTTTTCGAAAGGTTATATCATAACTTGGGCCTGTAAAGGCATTTTGTCATCTAACGTAGGTCTACCTATCCTTTGGCAACTATCACAACTTCTCACATACTTGGAAGCATCTTTGAAAATGCTAGGCCAACAGTAACCTGAATGTAACACCTTAGATGTTGTATGTTTGTTAGAGAAATGGCCACCACATGGTCCATCATGACAACTTCGTAGTATTTCTGGTACCTTGTCCTCTCGGACACATCTATGAATAATCAAATCAGGACCTGTGCGAAAAAGATCATGACCAACCCAAGAGTAACTAACACTATGTGTAATAATTTTCTGCTTTTCATGAGGTGACAAATGAGAGGGTAACTTCCTAGTAGCTAGATAGTTTTCCATATCCACAAACCATGGGGTATTGACAGAAAGGGAAAAGAGATGTTCATCTAGGAAACTATCATCTACAGGGATATCATCATCCTCATTCTTTATGCAGGAAAGAAAGTCAGCTACTACATTATCCTTTCCAGGTCAGTCAAGCACAGTAATATTAAATTCTTACAATATTAAGAGCCACCTAGTCACTCGGCCATTAGTTATAGGTTTATTCATGAGGAACCTAATGGAGGAATGATCAGTGTGTACAAATACTTCATAACCTGTAATGTAATGACAAAACTTGTTAATAGCATGAACAACTTCCAATAACTCTTTCTCAGTGACTGTGTAGTTCAACTTAGTAGGGGACAAGTTCTTGCTTACAAAATAAATGGCATAGGACTGTTGGTCCCCTTTTTTCCCTAATACCCCTCCAATTGCAATGTAGGAGGCATCAGTGGATATATGAAATGGGAGAGTCCAATTGGGCCCTCTAATAATTGGTGCCACAGACAACTTGGCTTTCAGGGTTTCAAAGGCAGTTTGACAATGCTCAGTCCAAACAAAATCAACATCTTTTATCAATAATCCAAACATAGGTGCAACAATCTTTGTAAAATTTTCAATAAACCGTCGGTAATATCCGACATGCCCAAGAAATATTCTCACCTCTTTCTGAGTCTTTGGGGATGGAAGTCTAATAAAGACCTCAATCTTTGCAGGAACGACTTTTATTCCTTCAGATGAAACATGATGTCATAGAACCACTCCTTTAGTTAGCAACATTTTGCATTTTTCATGACTTAGGGATAGGTTCATTTCCTGGCATCTGATGAGGACCTTTTCTAAGTTGTGTAAGGCTTCCTGGTAAGTGTTTCCATAAACTGTGAAGTTATCCATGTAGACCTCCACACAATCATGAATAAGATCGACAAATATCCCTAATACCGCTCGTTGAAATGTGGCAGGAGCATTACACAATCCAAATGGTAAGACCCTATAGGCATAGGTGCCCCAAGGATAGGAAAAGGTAGTCTTGTCCTGGTCTTCGGGTCCTATAAGAATCTGCTTATACCCGTTGTACCCATCTAGAAAGGAGAAATACTTCTTTCCAGAAAAGGTGTCTAGAACTTGGTCAATGAAAGGAAGAGGAAAGTAGTCTTTTAGAGTGGCCTTGTTGAGTTCCCTAGAAATTAACACAGATTCTCCATTTCCTAGTCACTTTCTTTGGAACCACTACAAGCAGGGATACCCACTTACTATTGGAGATGGGATAGATAAATCCAACTTTTAGCAACTTTTGAATCTCCTCCTTGACTATATCTTTGAGTGTTGGGTTCATCCTTCTCTGGGGTTGCCTAAAAGGTGTCACTTCCCTCTGGGTATATATGTGATGGATTCATGTGTCAGGGTGTATACCCTTCATGTCAGTGTATTCCCAAGAAAATGCTCTTGTTTTTTCTTTAAGGATATCTACTAACTGTTTTTGTTGGTCTATATCTAACCCGGAGTTTATATGTAAAAATTTCCCTAGACTAATCTCATAGGGCATAGTATAAGACATGGCAGACTCATCTATTTCGAAAATAAAAGATGTCGAAGACACAACAGATGGATCTAATTGTTCTTGGAATTCTTCCCCAAACATGTACACAAATTGGGGGAAAGACTGTGGAAAATCCACACATGTAATAGCATAAATGAATTGGTTTAGCATATTTTCTGGTGTATGCTCCTAAAGTGCCCTTGCATGGTCACTAGGCAATACGGGTTCTTCCCAGTCTTCGTTCTCGTATGGACATTCAAGCCACCATAAATTTTCCATAATAGGTTGAGTTGGAGGGTAAATGGTGAGCTTCTGGATAGAGAGACCATTTGAGATGGTCATTTCTCCTTCTCTACAGCCAATAAATGCATTGGTTGTGGCTAGCCAAGGTCTTCCCAAAATAACGGGATGGCCTCGGGCATGGTCCTTTGAATGAATGACAAAAAAATATACTGGGTACTCCCATGAGGCTAAAGTAACCATGAAATCATCTAAAATCCCTTCAGGTATAACCCTAGTCTTATCTGCTAATTCCAAAATGGTTGGGGTAGGCTGAAGAAGAGGTTGTAAATGTAATTGTTCCAAGGTAGTATCGGTCATAACATTGATGGCTACCCCTAGGTCTATGAGAGTGTTTCCGATGGAGACCTCCTTAATGGTTATGGTCACTATGGGGTTTCCTAGATTCCCATACTTTGCTAGCTTTGGCTTCTCTAATATGTACTCAGAGAGTCATCCTACCAAATGTACTGTAGGGGGGTCTTTTTGCTTCTTACCTGGCTTCTTAATACCCAATTATTTGACTACCTTACTATAGATTGGAATGTCTTTAATGGCTTGAAGCAGAGGAATCTTGACACAAATATTTTTCAATTCATTCAAAATGTCAAATTCCGGTCGAGTGGTAGGTTTCTCGATTACCAATCAGTCTGGATAAGGAGGGACCTTCGTGATTTGTGAAGGTTCATTTTGGGGAAGCTTAGGTTCTTGATTCTTTGGGATAACAACATCTTCCCACCTAGTGTCATCCGTGGGTCGTTGGGTGGTTTCTTCTTCTTCTTCTTCTTGGATGACTACTGAAGGTCTCTACCTATATAGAACTTTTATCGATCTTAGTTGAATTTCCTGTAATGGAACAGGAGTAATAACATATTTCAGGAAGGCCTGCATCTCAACATTATTAAGAGGTTGAGGGGGATTATTATTAGGATTCAGCACTGGTTTTACCGGTAATAGTGTCGATTTCGAGGAGCTTGCATTTTGAAATTGTAGTGGTTATTGTTGTGGGATAGGAGGCAAAGGTGGTGGAACAAAACCTGGCAGAAGTTGCAGAGTGTTTGATGAGAACTGAGGATAAGGATGGTTGTACATAGGGATAGGTGGAGCTTGAGGGTTTCCTTGGTTGTGTCCTCCCCTCCATCCTTGAATCCAAGGATGTTGGTACTGAGTAGACTAGTTTTTCCAACCTAGTGAGTTCCACTGTTGTTGTTGATAATAGGGTGGAACTTGAGACTGTAGATCTAGGTATGTGGGTTGATTCCTAGGCTGCCATGGCCTCCTAGGTGCATAAGAAGACTCCCCAGGGTCTCCACTCCTATAGATGGCTAATAAACCAAGCAAGGATGGGACTTTCTCAGTTGAATGGTCTTCTATACAGAAGCCACAAAATGAAATGCTATATAATGGGCATTCCCTTGAGGAATGCTTTTTTCTGCATCATGGGCAATATATGCTCATTGTTTCATTCTCCTCCTCCCATTTCTTTTTTAGTTTAAGGGTGTCCAACTGGGAACCTATTGTTCTTAAGATGTCATTCTTAAAGTTTTCTAAAAGGTTCCCTATCTCTACTCTCGTGATACCACCTGAACTAACTAGTTTTAAGCTTCTATTGTACGGGTCCTGAACATTCTTTCTTGTTTTGGCTCTACTCCTTGAGTAGTTTTTACACATTTCACATATTTCAGAAAATGGTTTATGAGAAATATCACCTGATGCTATCAGGTTAAGAATTTCTAAATATTCTTCTGAAATTCCCCTAAGGAAAAGATCCCTAACTGCATCCTCTGGGAGGTCATGGTATTTTGACTTCTGGGAGATATAACCATATCTTTCCATGTAGTCTTCAAGGGTCTCGTCTTCTAACTGTTGGACTTTAAATATGTCATTATGAGACTCTTTGGTCTTGTATTAGTCTTGGTACTTCTTAAGAAAGATGTCCTTCATGGCTTCCCAAGACCTAATACTAGATTCTCCCAACCCCATGAGCCATCTTAGTGCAGAGTCTTTGAGGGTGGTAGGAAAGAGTTTTAATTTATGGGCATCTTGTATGTAGTTGTAAATCCTACACAAGATGTCAAATTCAAATAGGAAGGTGTTTGGATCTTCACTGTTTTTACCATAAAAGGTAGGCAGTGTTAAGAGAGGAATATTCTTCATGTTGACATATGGAGTGGTTTCTAAAATCGGAAATCCGAAGGTAGTTTTGGTTTTGTTTCTAGTTTCTTCTTCCTCCCTATGTCTTACATTGTTATGGTCCTCCTGATCACCCATATTGTCTTGGTTCCCAAAAAGAGAGTACCTAAGTGGTTTTATCTTTGAAGGGAACAAAGTTTCTCTTTGATGAAAAGATCTTCCTACTGATTGGATGTCTGGGACTCTACTCAAGCCGGTTGAGATTATCGGTGCCAATGTTTCTATGTCAATTTGAGAGATAATTACATTGGCTAAGCTACCAAACAAAACATTCACTTGTTCAGGGTCTATGATGTCCTTAAAATTAGGGCCCCCTGGTGGTGGTGTAAAAGCAAAGGTTGTATTGTTTGGTTTTGTGTAAGACTCGAGTGGTCTTGCCTCTCATCCTAATATGATTGATGCTTCAATTTCTTGTTCTATAGTGCTCCCTGTGTTAGTCCCTTCAGAGACTATTTTAGCTCTTTGGGTTGAGCTAGCTCATGCTTTTCGGTATCGGTCTGTGGATTTTATAAGAAGAATGTTCCTTCTCCCAAAGAGATTGAAAGGAACCTTGGTTGAAAGGTCTGATTTTGATTTAATGTATCTACCTTGTGGGTCTCTAGGCCTATTCATGAAAGAAAGAAAAAACAAAAAACAAAAAGCTACCATTTGATTCCTAGGTCTATTCATGAATGAAAACAAAAAGAAAAACTACTATTGGGGTTGGGGGAACCTACTATAGTAGATGCGTAGGTTCTTACCTTTCGTCTTAAAGTTCCCCCGCCACCAAAATAATGATAAGGTCTAAGGATGATCTAATTCCTAATTACTTCTTACCTTAAGACAACTCCCCAGCAATGACACCAAAATGTTAGGTGATTTATATGTACTAAAAAAGACACTAAACTACCCTCAATTAAATTTTCAACCCGGGGTAAGTAAACTTAGAGTTGTAGCAAAATATATGCCAAAGGTAGAAGGTTGGTAGGGGTGTATACTAACTAAGGAAAGCATCTATCTAGTGCTAATCTACTCAAGCAAACCTATCTAATGAACAAATCCTACTAAGCAACTTGAAACTAGGTAACCTAAGTACTTTTGGGCCAAGGACTGATGGATAGTTCCTAAGAAAGAAAGTAAAAACCCTATTCAAAGCAAACTAGTTCATGACAGTAAGAAAAGGTAAACTACTAAGCATACTAAGCAAATGATGAAAGCAAACTACTTTTAACTTGCCAACCTACATTCAATGAGAAACTACCCTATGAAATCAATTAAATAAGCAAGTAAGCAAAAGCACCTATCTAACCTATTAAAGCAAATAGACAAGTAAGCAAAGACACCTAACTAACCTACTAAAGCAAAAGACAAGTAAGCAAAGACAACTATCTATCCTACTAAAGCAAAGGGACAAGTAAACAAAGACTTCTCATTGAACATTTAGCTAGCCTAAGAGACAAGTGAACTAAATGCCTAATGCAGAACTATTTCTAATGTGTGAAAGGAAAATTAAATGCTCAATGCAATGCATGAAAGGAAATCTATTCTATTGAAAGCAAGAAAGATTAACAACTAAACTTATGAAAACAAGAAACTATCTCTTCTAATCTAAGAAAGCAAGAAACTATCTTTAATCTACGAAACACTCAAATGTAATGTTGGTGGTTATGTGAATGCCTTTGGTGGTGATGGATGATATCTTGATGACACTTAACCACAAAGGAAAGTTCTAATGGTATAAGCTCAATACTAATTTCAATGGAAAAATGAAAGGTGTCAAGTAAATAGTCCAATGCAAACTTAGCCATGATAAAAGTAATGTTAAATACCCTTCATATTCATGTATAAATCATCAACAACATAATGAGATTTAATTGCATTTAAATGTACAAAAGGAAATTGTGAAAAGGAAAACTATGCTATGTCTATTTTAACCATTCAAACTATGATAAGAAAATGAATTAAAAACATAAATTAAACTATGCTTATTAAAAAATAAATTGACAATTAACCAACAACTAAACAAATGAATTCTATCTAAAACTAAGACAAGAAAACTATGATTAAGAACTATAATTAAATCTATCCATCCATCAAAGATCCCTATCAAATGAAACCCAAATAGAACTCTGTGTTATTCTAAAAACAACTTTGTTTTAAACTTGATTGTAAGATCATAAATAAAAGTGTAATCTGATATCTAGATGCACATGGGGTTAGTGTAGAGACTTTCAAGTCTATCCCTAGCCTACAAAACTAATTCATGCTAACATAACTCATCACACTAACCTGCAAAAGAACAAAAAAACAATTAAATCACAGCTAGCTAATTAAAACATAAAACATGCATGTACAGGAAATAAAAGACAATTTAAATTATGAAATGTATAAACAACACATTGATCATAACCAGACTACTAGTGGCCCCCTCAGCAAGTCGTGGCTACCCTCTACAAGCACACCATGAACTTCAGCATTCCGAATTCACCATGAAAGTCAAAAACACAGTTCTGGCACTATTCTAGCAATGTGAAAGATGAAAAATAGAGTATAATGAGTTTATCTCCAATCTGATGGCTATTCTACTTGCTTAACAATCTAATGATCATCTTGGTCGTATTTATAGCTTTACAACCCAGGTGGTCGACCACAGGAGGGTCAAACCACCTCTAAATTCGGCAATTTACAATAAATGCGTCAATAACTAACAAAACAGAGGAAACCAATAATCGCCCTCTTTGGACAACTAAAATCGAGTTGTCTTGAGCTTAGTAGTTGGAGGGGGCGATGACAAACAAAACCCATGTGCTTGATTTGTCCACCACTGGCTGCCAATACCATAATCGCCAACTCGCCTTGCGTTTTTGTGCAATACTGGGTGTTGGAACAAGTGCCAAATCGAGTACCAGAACGAGTGTTGGATCAAGTGCTAGACCAAGAAACATGGTGTGTTTTTCCCTGTAATAGCAAAAAAACATGAATTAACTCTTGGAAACCATAAAATATGATAAATTAAACTTGATTGAATCACAAAACACGAATTATACATACCTCATGCCGATTATATCATTTTATCTTAAAATTCTTCAAAAAGCTCCCTTGAAAGATAAAAACGCATATGTACATATGGAAAAAAGTGTATAATAACGTCATGAAAATGATCATATCTCGGGCCCAACACAAAGACACAAAACCTTTCAGACAGAAACTCAGATCATTTAGCCCAATTTTGTTGCCTACTATGGAGAAAGAAATCAAAAAAATGTTGGAGGCCAAGATCATCATACCTCTTAGATATTCTGAATGGATTGCCAACCTTGTTCCCGTTAGAAAGAAAAATGGTGAAATTAGACTCTGTGTAGACTTCAAGAATTTAAACAAATGCTCTAGGAAAGATAATTACCCATTTCCTAAGATGGAACATATTCTGTAAAAAAAATTTGGAGCTAGTGTCATGTCATTAATTGATGGCTTCTCAGGGTATAATCAAATTGTAGTCCACCCCGATGAAATATAAAAAACAACATTTACCACACCATGGGGTACATTCATGTACAAAAAAATGCCATTTGGATTGATGGATGCAGTAGCCACATTTCAGAGGGCAAGGGACATTGCATTTGTAGGGGAAAAAGACAGATTTGTTTTGATTTATCTTGATGATATCACAGTTTTTTCACACAGCCATGAAGACCACTTGCAGCATCTAAGAAAGACATTCTTGAAATGCAAAAAGTATGGCATTTCTTTAAATCCCAAGAAATATCATTTTTCACTCAGAGAAGGTAAGTTTCTTGGGCATATTGTGTCTACATATGGAGTGAATATTGATCCAGCAAGAGTAGAAGCAATTCAGAAATTGTCTCTCCCAAGGTCCAAAAAAGATATCCAATCTTTCCTTGGAACCATAAATTTCATCAGGAGGTTTATTGCAAATTTTGTAGAGCTTACTAAACATATCACATGCATGTTGAGAACGGATTCTGAATTAAAGTGGACAGAGGAGGCCAGACATTCTTTTGAATCTATCAAAGAAGCTATTATGACAACCCATGTCTTAATTAGCCCAAATTTTGATAAAGATTTTTATATTTTCTTGTTTGCCTCTAATGATACAATTGCAGCAAAGTTGTTACAGAAGAATGAAGATGGGTATGAGCATCCAGTAGCATTTTACAGAAAGGTTTTGAGAGATGCTAAAATCAAATATGACCCAATTGAAAAACAGGCCTATGCACTAATCAAATCACTTAAAGCTTTCAGGATCTATATACTACAAGCCAAGGTAATAGCATATGTTCCTTCCAGTTCTGTGAAAGATGTCCTAGTTCAACCTGACATTGATGGGAAGAGAAGCAAGTGGATTGCTAAAATGATTGAATTTGATATTGAGACTAAGCTAATCAAAATTTTCAGAGGCCAAGGACTTGCCAAACTTCTTGCCGAGGAAAATTGTAAAATGCTAGGGATAAATTTTGTTGGGGTAAATGCAAAAAGTATGTAGTCTTAGATTTCAGAAGAGAAACTCACTTATGATTTGCAGGTATCTTCTCACTTGGATGACTGTGAATGGTACAGTCACATAATATATTTTTTGCGGAATCTTACAGCTCCTCCAGACATGAGCAAAACATAGGTGAGAGATTTAAAACTTAAATCCATTAAATTCTACATAAATGACAAGATGTTATTTTGGAAAGATCCCTCAAGTGTACTTTTGAGATGCATCAACAAAGAAGAATCGGTCCAGACTATGACAAAATTTCATAGCAGTGAGTGTGGTGGACACCATTATTGGAAAACCACTGCTCACAAAATTTTGAGAGGCGGATATTATTGGCCTTGATTGTTTTCTGATGTATGTGCTTATGTCAAGGCATGTGATAGGTGTGAAAGGTTTGCAGGTAAGCAGCAATTGAAATCTCTTCCCCTTAAACATGTTGTGGTCACAGGCCCTTTCCAACAATGGGGTTTAGATTTCATAGGGGAGATACATCCACCTTCCAGCAATCAACATAGATGGATTCTAGTCGCCACTGACTACTTCACCAAGTGGATCTAAGATATTCCTACCAGGAATTCCAATCACACTGTAATCATAAATTTCCTATATGATCACATATTTTCCAAATTTGGCTACCCAAAAAGATTAGTCACAGACAATGTTGTTGCATTCAATGATAAATCTTTGGTGAAGTTATGTGAAGACATGGGGATTCAGTTAGTGTATTCTACATATTACTATCCACAAGGCAATGGCCTTGCTAAGTCATCAAATAAAAGTCCAGTAAGAATTATTAAAAATTTGCTTGAGTAGAATACAAGGGGCTGAGATTCAAAACTGAAATTCGCTTTGTGGGCTAACAGAGTGACCAATAAGAAATAAATTGGCACATCTCCTTTGAAACTGGTATATGGCACTCAGGCTGTCTTTCCAATTCAACTTGCATTACAAGTAGCCAAATTTCTTCAAGAGGTAGATTATGATCCTAATGACCTTACCAGAAGGATTCTTCATTTAGTGGAGTTGCAGCAAGTTAGAGAACAACTATTGGAGAAAATAGAATTGCATCAGAGAAGGATGAAAGAGACTCTTGACAAGAAAGTGAAGACAAACATCTTCAAAACAGGGGACCTAGTTCTAAAGTGGGATGCAGCGAGACAAGAGAAAGGTAAACATGGAAAATTTGATACATTGTGGACAGGTTCATTCATTATTGCATAGGTACAACAGAACAACACTTTTGTTCTCCAGAATCTGAAAGGTGAAGAAGTCATAGGTGGCCCATTCAATGGGAATTTTCTCAAACTTTATTTCTCATGAGGATTTCTCAAGCCTTGCTCTATTGTAAATATTTATTTTCAATTTTTCATTTTCAGTTTGTTTGTCAAAATAAATCCATGCTGAATGGAATACTGAGTCGAGTCAATTTTGAGTCCTAGGTGATAGGAAGGCTACTGAGTCAATAAAGGTTCTTGAAACCTCACAGGGAGGATTTCATCCCCAATAGGAGCTAGATGTTATCTCCTAAAATAAAGAAGTCAGTTTATTAAATTTTTAGGTGATAGCATAGTCATGAATAAATGTCATTTTTTAATTTTTGTGGTCTATAGTTTCCAAGAAAATGGAAAAAGTGATAAATTCCAAAATAAATCGATTTGTTGTTTATTACTTTCAAAAATCAAAGAAAGGCCTTTTTGGTGGCTAACCATTGTTTTAAAGTTGAAGATGAGCCACTGAAAATCCAAGATTCTGGCGGCAAAAGAAACACTTGGAAACACGAAGGAGCCCCCGAAAGTGCAAAAGCGATTTTAGGCATTGCCTCTTCAAGAGTTTGAAAGGGAAAAGAAGTAAACACATCATAAAGGAATGATGACCATTTTTATGGGATATTGGCACATTTACATGACCTTATCACCGGTTATGGAACAATCATTCTGAATTCGGTTATGCAGCCTATGTGAAGGTGTGATGTCTTATCAGATCTGAAGGTTATCCAACTATTACTACATTTCACTTGCTCATTGTCGGATCTTGTCTACATCAGCATTATAGCCATCATTCAAATTCAAATCCCACGAGTTCTGAATGCCTATAAACAACGTTTCTCCCCTCCAATTGATCATACAGAGTTCATTCTTCATTCCCAGCAGGTTCTTTCCATTGGTAATCTCTTTGTTTTAGGTTTCTACAGATTAACTTATGTTTTGTAGATGGGTAAGAAATGTGGTGGTCCACCTCTTAGGAAGGAGTTAGACAGTATACAATATCTACAATCTCATTCAGAGATTTGTCAGTATTTCTCAGATGTAGGTTGTCTCACTTATGTGGAAAGGCTACAGGAGGGATACCACCAGGGTATCACAGAAGTCTTTGAAAAATCATATGATGGAAACAAAGCCACGATTGGCCCTTTGGAGATACAAGTCAATGAAGAAGCTATAGCCTCTTCTACAGGCATGCCAAGAACAGGGAAAAAATGGTTCAAGACCATAGTCACCAAGAATCTAGATTTCAGACCTTATTTAAAGCCTGGATTCCAAGACATTGTTTGGAATAGGGATATCCCCATTTCTCATATGGAGAGAAGTGGCAGGCTCTTCTCAAAGCCATACAATTGTATATAACTACAAAGGGAAGATATAATAGGGCCATTTTATACCACTTCAAACTTATGGACCACTTTATAGGAGAGGTTCCTCTCAATCTACCATACTATTTTCACAGGAGCTTGACAAAGATGTCACACAAGGTTCAAACTAATCCTGACCATATCCAAAATGCCTTGTTTCATTTTGGCTTGATCAAAATGATTATTATAGAAGAATTGAGGAAGAGGGAAAGAACATGGGAACACTTTCTGTTTTGGGGAGGTTTTGAGTTAGAGAATCAACCTGATAAAGGAAAAAGGAAATCAAGCAAAAAGCTACAAACTCTTTAGAGAAGTCTAAAGAGGAGGAGAGCCATCACCCCTGACCTCTCAGAAGAACTAGTATCCAGCTCAGGAGTCAAGAAGGAAAAGAAGAAATTGGTCTTCAAGGAAGCTGCAGAGCAAGCTTCAACTCAACAGACCAAGAAAACAAATGTGCTAAACCTACCCTACTCAGACTCTAATTCTGAGTCAAACAAAGAAAAATTCCCTACTGATCAGAGCATAGAATTTTCTATGGAGAAAGCACCAGAAACTGAGATGTTCATAGGTTATGAGGAAGGTGAAACATCAAGCAAGAAAAAACCTAGTAAATCATAGAAGATTAAGAAACTGAAGGAGAAAATAGCACAACAGGAAGTGATAGAGAGGGTGATAAAGGCCAGATATGAGACTTTATCAAATAATTTTGTAGAAACCAATGCAACCTTAGAAATATTGGCACTTGAAAGTGTAAAGGAAAAGAAGAAGAAGAGGAAGAGGATCATAAAGGACAATAATAGGCTATGGAGATTAGCTAGGCGTTTGAGGACAAAAGTCAAAAAGTTGAAGGCTAGAACAGCTACACACCTAGATTTTCATGTTCTTGCAGAGGTTGCTCAAAATTTTCAAGTGGATCAATCCAAATAATCAAGGAGAAGAATCATTTTTGAAGTGTTTATTTTTTTTGGCAAACCCAGGCTTTTCAGTGGCATAATCAGCATAACAACACACAGTTAGCCGCCAAAAATCAAGGATTTCGACGAATAACTTGCATTTTTCAGGGCAATAGAGCAGTTGAAACCGCAAGAAATAGATTTTAAAAATCTGGAGCTCGAGCAAAGGGGATTTTCGGTGATATGAAGTATAAGAGTGTTTCCAACAACTTACCACTTACATTTTGGAAACTTATTTCATAGTTTTGAGGCACTATGTAAGGTAAATGGTTGATAATTGACCTGTCTTTAGTGGAAAATCACTTATAGTTATTGAATACCTCCATCTTTTGAAAGGAAACATCTACTCTTCCATGACACATCAGGATTTTTGAGCAGTTGTTGAAGACCAGAGTTGTTGAAGACAAATCGACTTGGAGAAATGGACTAGATCCATTATTTTTGTAATATCGTTCATATATTGACTATTTTAGGGAAACCAAATCCATTCTTTCAGGATATGGAAACTGTCTGTAAAGGGTATAAAGCCTATTATTTTGATAGACTAGGGATTCGAGTCTGGATACTAGACCAAGTTGCTATTGTAATAGACTTTTCCATATATATAATACATATCACAAGTTCCTTTCATTGTTGATGTCAGATTACCATTTCCTTTCTTTTCATGTACTTTGATGATTATTATTGATCTATGTTTATCTTAATTGATGGCGACTATTATCTCACTTAGTCAACTCATAAACCATGATTTAATAAGAAATCTGTATTATCTTATTTGACCCATCACATGTGTGTTTTGGTTAATAAGTATAGCCTTCTTCATCCACTAGTTAATCTATTTATCTAATTATTAATTATTGAAAAAATTGTCTCATCTGATTATATACATTTGACTGTCCTGATAACAATCCAGTAGGTCAGTTATGCCATTTGATCCAAACATAAAAACAAAATCAATCACACCTTAAGTTATCAGGATTCTTCAAGATACAACCTGAGAAGGACTCCTGGAGAGATAACACCTTCTTCCTTGTGTTACAGCACTAAGCCCTCTACAATATTCTACAAGGATCTTCAATTAGCTCTGCAAGTCTCTTACAGTCATGCACAAAGCACTTACAGACTCTACTCGCACTTAGCATACATTCACATTACATAGATGCACCACCTTCTATCTAGCCTAAGCATCTATTTATATATTAAAAAATAGGCCTAAACATGGGTAAACCCATGGGCCGGCATCCCATTCCCGTTACATATTCCCAAAAACCCAAAAAGGATCCAAAAGTGGGCCGAGATCCCATGATCTCCGCTTCGTCTTGTGCTCCTCCTTTGATAGGCTATCAAAGTCCCAAAATAGGTCAATATGACCAAGAATCTCCCAAAACTTGGTCAAGGGCCAACAACTTCTTTTATTTTCTTAAGCTTAGTCACAATCAGGTTCATATCTGAGATGTATTTCCAAATAATCATAGACTTCCAAGTTGAGTGCACTAATAGATTAAAATCCGGTTCCAACAACCATGCGTGATTAAATTTGAAGGGGAAGTGATTTAAATCCTTATGTTCTTCAAATTGCAAACACACATGATTATGATTTGTAAGAAAAGAATTTATGACCCAAGATTTGCATCTATTCATATTTTCCAACAAGTCTTCATTCATGAGAAAATAGTCTAGTCTCTTCGAGATTCCTTGTATCCTAGAATGTCCATTTCTCCAAGTTGGACAGATCATTCTTAGAGAAATATCCACTGAACCTGTTGAAGAAAACATTGAAGAGAAAAAGTCAGAAAGGGGATCCAATATTGCACGTTCCGCCCAAATCTCCCCTGAAGAAAGATTTAAATTAAGGTCCCCTCTGATTATTAAATTTTCCTCCTTTAAGAATCCCACAACTCTCCAAATGTTTCAAAAATGGAACTCTGTCTTTATAGGGTCCGTAGTAATTCAAAAGTTTGAGTGAAGTTGCTATATCTTTTATCCGACCTTCCAATAGTATAACAAAAACTATTTGGTAGGATTGAAAATATGCATTCATTGGAGTCCATCCTGAGATCAAACCCCCAGAGAGACCAAATGAATATGTCACCACACAATTCCACGTAGGACAACATTTTATAAAAAACTATTTTGATTTCCCACAATCTACCATTGTCTCATGAAAGAAGATGATATTGAGATTTACAGTCTAAATTAAACTTTTTATGGTTAAAAACTTTGGGGCACCCCCTACCACACACAATTTATAGGAAAGGATAATCATCGAGGAACCCCCAAATCAGGCCTCTATGCTCTAACAAACCTTGGTGGAGAAGGAGGATCAAGGTGAGAATATTCAATAAAAGGATTGAAATGCACTAAACCTCCTTTAATTTCACCTGTATCCTTTCTTTTTGAGTTTTTCTTTGAAGGTATTTCCTTATTGTGACATTGGATGTGTCTCCGGACTCTTTTATAGCCTCCACACTATTAAAAACTTGAAGAGGGGTTTTTGATAGAACATCTTTATATGAAGGAGAAATTTTAACACAACTAACATCGGAGTTTGAGGGTCCAATAACACAAGTGTTATCAATTCTTTGAAGGTCACAAAAATCTAAATGCCTTTCCACCGATCCCAAAATAGTTTCTCCAAAATCCTGATAACCAACTCCCCCCCGATTCAACATCTACAGAGAGGAGTCTTGTATTATCTAGGTTTTAGGGAAGGAAAGATCATTAACCGAATCCAACAATTGAGTTTCAAATAAGGAGTCACCTTTTGTGGAAACCCTAGTAGGGTTTTGACAATCATGTGAAATTACTAAACTCTTTTCAACCATCGTAACTTCTAAAGGAAAAATTTTGAATTTCTTCATAACCAAATCCTAGAAGCCTCCAAAACTCTCCACAATCCAATTCTCATTATGAATAAGAGTTTTGAAATCATTTTTTGATAAGGAACTGAAAAAAGAGGGAAAAAAGGTCTGCATCTTACCAATGAAAGAGTCTTTATCATAGCTGCGAGGAGAGTCAAGTTCCAAATGGGAATGTTGTAAGGTCTTCTCTGGATTGGCCTTTGTTATAACCCCATAAATTATGGGAATCATCTGGTGACTGAGATATTATCTGTCTCTAGTATTTTTTTTGACAAATGATGTTTCATTCTGCAAATAAGAAGAAAAGAAAAAGAAAAAAGAAAGAAGAAAAGAAAAAGAAAAAAGAAAAGAAAAAAAAAAAGAAAGAAGAAAAGAAAAGAGGGCATAAAAGAATTGAAATGAAATCCCCATGCAATAATAGTAACTTGGCCATACCTTTCAAGCATGGCCAAGTTATTTTTAAATTTAATGTTGATAAGGTAGTGAATACATCTGACCAGACTGTCTAATCCTGGTCAGATAGCCCTTAGGTTAGATTAGTGAATAAATCTGACGAGACTCTCTAATCCTGGTCAGATAGCCCTAAGGTAGAGTAATTTCTTAACCCAATAGTTTAATCTGGGTTAATTTTCCTAGGAAGATAGGTTAGCATGTAGGTTAGTTGCTTCACCCCAATAAAACCAGCTTGATGAAAGATGTTACACCATGTCTCAAATGCCTAGGAATAGTTTGTTCGAAACCCCATGGTGGTATCTCTTTGAAAGTTGAAGAAAAACCCCAAAAAATGCTTTTATCCTAAGTTTTCCCCAAGCACATATTTCTCTGCTCATGATTTATGTTCCATTCACTTTTCAGTGGTCCAGATCACGATGCTCAGATCTACGGCA
>CBVK0101945943.1:0-10004 GCA_900067695.1 Picea abies
AAATGAACATCCATGATCTTAAAAATGAATAGTTGGCAATCAATGAACATATTAGATGACATGCACTTAATCGTACCATCATTAAGCTCTACATTTGTAAATTTGTCAGTAGATGCAGACCACATGAATTATTCATGCGGAAATCTCATGTTTGCAACTCAGAAGGCAATGAAGGAGGTTTTGGGGGCATATTGTGTTTCTCTCCATGCATACGAGAGTTACCTCAGGCCATTTCATCAACGTTTTTGGGGTGCTACATTGGAGACAGAGTAAAAAACAAAAATAAAGAAAGCACCCCACATCCCCTCCATACCCAAAGCATGTTGAAGCATTTAGTTAATAAATATCATGTAACAACACATCTAGGTGTTAGCTATAACAATTTTACACACACACATACACAAAGTAACTATCCAGAAGCACATTAGCAAAAACAAAGAGGAAGACCATATACCACAAGTAGACCAAATCTAAAATCATTAAATCCACATTTATGAACCAACAAGTACACCAATAAAAAGGCATGCCATGGATCCATAAAAAACATACCACAACACCATCATATTCAAATAGCCAACGATGCACAATTAAATACTCAAATGTAAGATACTTGAACCTGTATCTTGTAGAAGTCCAAGGCTGAACAATCTACACTCCAACGTTCATAAAGTATAACATAAATAGATCCCATGAACCATCCTTCAACAACTCCCATAAAACATAATATGAAAAGATCCCATGAACCAATTTTCAATAAATAGGGGGAAATAGCACCAAGGGTCTATTTTCCACCCAACTAATGCAACCAACTTCACATGTGTCTCCTCGTGAGCAAGGATCAAGCTCAATGAGGTAACAAAAATCACATTTCAAAAAAACTTTGATTAATCCAACCCAAAGGTGATAAAGAGAAAGTAATTTGGGCTTGTAACAATTCAACCTAGGTGTGGTGGAGAGTCTCCTAGACTTGCAACACCTCCAAATACAATAGGTTTGTGTTGTGCAAGGATCTTACTACCAGATTCAGTTGGTGATTGTGGCCATAATAGAAATGGCACCCCATTTCAAGCAAGGATCTTAATACCACCTTCAACTAGTGATCCCAACCACAAAACATTGGCATCCTCCTCTACTAGGATCTTACCACTACCTTCGATTGATGATTGCTATCACAAAATAATGATATCCTGCCATTTGGGCCCAAATAAAAAGTACAAGGATCTAGGTATACCTATATGTAGTACCTCTTCATGTTGTCGGCACACTCCTATCCCCTTAATTAACACAAACTTGGTTGGCACAAACACATATTCTGTCCAACCCATTATCCTCATACATAAGTCATTAATCCTACTTAACTCAAAAAATCATTTTCTCATGATCAAACCAACCCCAACAGTGGGAAGACAACTTCTTCTATAATTCATGTCAATGTAACATCTCCCAAATACTGTCGCTTTTCCTACCCCTTACTCATGCAAGGGAGAGGCTTGAGGGTCAAATTATGAGTGTCAAAAACAATATAAAAGTGAAATACATGTTGATGTTTTGGTAGTTGCGAAAGGTATTCTCTCCCGGAAAAAATCTCTTAGAGAAGAAGAAGATTCCAAGAAGTTAAAGGAAGACCATTGAACAGTTGAAGAACACTCTAGAAAATAATGAAGTAAAATAGAAGACCACAGAAGAGAAGTCGGCCCATAGGAAATAATAATAAAGTGGAAATATAATTTTAAGGAAGAGAAGTCAATGCACATAAATAGTAAGACCCAAATAAGAAGTCGGCCCCACATAGGTGCACAGATTAGTATAAACAAAAATTTGGGTCAGTTCATTTGCACAGTTAGGCAATTCTCCTTCTGCAGTGCACACTAGGAAGTTGTAGTTGCAGTTTCGCTATTTCTCGTTTTTGGTTGTCTTTGATAGTGTGCCCCACCAAGGGAAGGATATTCTTGGTGTCTCTTGATGGTTTCTCTTCTGTGCAACCCCTGGTGGAGTTGTTTTAAGGTTATGTGGTGCTTCCGAGTTTCTTCGTGCCAATTGTCGTAGCAGTTACAATTGCAGTTGTAGTTACCAGTTACCAATGGTGCAACTCTATGGTGCTAGCTATGTGGTGTCAGTTCTAGTGATGCACCTATCTTGGTGCCAGCTCTATGGTGTGTTATATTGGTACCAATTTTTTGGTGTTTCTCAGTTGGAAAACCTCGTTAGGGTTTGAAAAGAAGAAGAGATAAGTATTTGGTTCTTCATTGTTGGTATTCTCTTGTGATTAAACCATGTTCATGGTTGTATTGGAATATTCTCTCTAAGAAAAGTTGGTTGGGTTTTTCCCCGAGTTTCGGGTTTTCCCAAGATAAATCTTTGTGTCTTCTTGAGATTTTTTATCAATTGCTTATATATTTTAGTATATGATTATTGAATTTTAAAAGAAGATGAAATCTATATGGAAAATCTAATGTTAACTAAACCAATGAAAATATAACATGGTATCAGAGCAGGTTTCCTTCAGAATAGTCTAATCGCTGGAAGGAAGATCATGAGATTTTCCACATTACTGAGATTTGTCACTGCACAATTTTATTTGTCAAGCTTGTTGAGAACTTTTTATAAAATATATCGGGGAAAAATCCACCACTGATCAGCTCGCCCTACTCTAGCGCACCTATTGTACTTCTCAAATTGACTTTCTGTCAAAATTAAATTTTTATGCTTTTAAGCTTGTTGACATTTTTGTGGACATTGAACCTTCTGATTTAGATTTCTAACTTTTTCTTACTGATGTAATGTCTCAGATTAGAAGACAAACTTGGATGGTGTACTTGTATATAGTATGAGGGTATTTACAAGAGACGTACACTTGGAAAAATAACATTTGTCCAAGCAATGACAATAGATCCAAAAGGGAGGCATCCAACATATGCATGCATCACAAATTATATCAAAGTCCATGTATCCATCCATCATGTGCATACATATCATGAACCATATCAAAGGAAAGGTATCCAATGTTTTCATACATCAAGGCACCCATCATGTGCATACATCATGAAAATTATGTAACCTTAGTCTTTTACAACCTTTTTTGTATATTATGAAATATTGATAGAGGAGTACCACCTATTTAAAAACGTAGGGGGATTTATCCTCCTTATGTTATCTTAAAAATATTTTAAACCATCTTTTAGATAAAAAATACCCGAGAAGGGTCTCATGTGGTGGTTCAAGGACGAGTCTAGTATTATATCCTAAGAAGCTTCATGGGTTATAGGCGTTCTTCATGGAACATGAATCTAAGAATCTTCATTTATAAAAAAAGGATATTGTTTTCTTCTTGTGACCTTGGTTATATCTCAAGACCCATTATTGGTTCACATGTAATGTGGTCATGCCACCCATATTCCACTTGGAAGTGAATGATACCCTACATGGGTCATATACAGTGGTTTGAGGACTCATCCATATTTCTTGAGCTTAAGAAGCAAGGTTTATGATTGGTCTCTCTAGTTTCCATATCTCAACTATGGTAAGGAACCCAAGACCCATCCATGATGTCCAAGACCTCGTAATGGTGCTCATATTCAACTTAGATGCCAAAGACACCTTATATAGGGCTTGTGTCATGGTTCACAGGTGTTGTTCATGGTGGTTGAGATCAAGAAGGTTCAATTAGGACTTAAGGATATTTCTTCCCCATTGACCATGTTTATTCATTGACACAAATTTATAGTGCACGAAACATACTCATGGTGTCAAAGACCCACTAAAGGGGTGTGGTTTCATGTTTTTTTTCATGGTACTGGATTCTACGAAGGTTTATTTGGCCCCTATGGGCCTTATTTTCCTCCACTGGCATTTGTTAGACCTCAATCCATTCATGTTTCTTGAGAAGATACTCATGGCACCCATTACCCCATAGTACGCCAAATATACCCAATGCAACATCATAAAAATGATTGAGCTCCAATATCGAATAATTTATTGAATATAGATTCTTCTTTGTATTAATCACTTGGTCCATAGCAGTGGAGCCTATGGACAAAAAGGTTAGGTTTTTGGCTCACACCATGTCCTAGAATAGGTTTATAATGCATTATAATTTCAAATAAGAGGCAATTTGGGAATTGGCAACAGTGGTAAGATCCTTGTAGAGCAGGATGTCATTGTTTTTTGGTTGGGATCACTAGTTGAAGGTGCTAGTAATATCCTTGATTGAAATAGGGTTCCATTTATATTATGGTCACAATCACCAGTTGAAGGTGGTAGTAAGACCCTTGCACAACACAATCCTATTGTATTTGGAAGTGTTGCAAGTCTAGGAGCCTCTCCACCACACCTAGGTTGAATTGTTACAAGCTTGAATTACTTTCTCTTTATCACCTTTGGGTTGGATTAATCAAAGTTTTTGTGAACTGTGATTTCCATTACCTCATTGTTCTTGATCCTTGCTCACGGGGAAACACATGTGAAGATGGCTGCATTGGTTGTGTGGAAAATTTACCCTTGGTGTTATTTCCCCCTATTTATTGAAAATTGGTTCATGGGATCTTTTCATATAATGCTTTATGGAAGTTGTTGAATTATGGTTCATGGGATCTATTTATGCTATACTTTATGGACGTTGGAGTGTAGATTGTTCAACCTTGGACTTCTAAAAGCTACATGTTCAAGTATTTTACATTTGAGTATGTAATTGTGCATTGTTGGTTATTTGAATATGATAGTGTCATGGTATGTTTTTATGGATCCATGGTATTCTTTTTTATCAGTGGACTTGTTAGCGCATATTTACGGCTTTGATGATTTTAGATTTGGCCTACTTGTGGTATATGGTCTTTGTCTTTGTTTTTGCTAATGTGCTTATGGCTAGTTACTTTGTGTGTGTGTGTGTGTGTGTGTAAAATTGTTATATCTAACACCTAGATGCGTTGTTACATGATATTTATTAAAAAATGATTCAATGGGCTTTGGGTCGGAAGATACCTGGGGTGCTTTCTTTATTGTTGGTTCTTACTCTATCTCCAATGTAGCACCCCCAAAACACTGATGAAATGGCGTCGAGTAGCTCAGGTAACTATAGTATGCATGGAGAGAAACAAAATCTACCTCAAAAACCTCTGCATTTCCCTCTGAGTTCCAATCAAGAGCTTTTCATATGAATAATTCATGTGGTATGCATCTACTGACAAATTTACAAGTGTAGAGCTAAATGATGGTACAATTAAGTGCATGTCGTGTAATAGGTTCATTGATTGCCAACTATTCATTTTGAAGATCATGGATGTTCATTTTGAGCCACTCTTACTAAGATGGAGGAGGTTCATTATTAGTAATTCATTTCTTCGCATGACAATGTTTATGTCATGACCACAATTTCAAGGGAACATCTCTGAGAGGGTGGTCAAGGATGCATGCATGACACAACTCACAATATTCAAGTGAATATTGATTCTTGCAGATCTCCATTGTGGTGGCCCTTGAGGTGTCTTTGGTTAGACCATTTGTCAAATACCTCTACATTATATGTTTTTTGTGTTATAGATAGGGAATGTGCGACAATCATGTCATAGTTCCCTTCCATGCACACCTAGAAGTTGCTCAATGAACCCTCAACCTCGCTTGCCTCATTGTAAATATTAATTGCAATGTTTTCAAATGGGATCAATTGAAAATATCCCTAATGATTAAAATATTGGTAAACACTATGATTATCGTTCTTGGATATTAAAGATGGAATTTTGAATTTCTTATCATTTCCATGCACAAGACTTAATGAAGCCCCATCTAAGTTGGTACAAGGGATGAGCTAATAATAGCCAACAAAAAATGTCAATATATCAAAATACATACTTGTTTCATTAATTTTGAGAAGTATGGAAGTGCCCCCGGGCACAGAGAAAATTCTCTTCCTCATTGATTCTGTCTCACTCCATTCATATTAACTTCTCTTGTTTTGAATTAGAAGCATCACACAATCTATGCTAGTCGCAACTACTCAACAAGGATACCAATTTGACGTGTCAATCAAACCCATCACAAAGAAACTTGATATTGTATGCAAGGACTTGTCACCTCGTAGATTTCTGTTGTTAATTATGGTTCAATAATGTCAATAAACTAATGTTGAATTTATTGTATAGATATTTTTCAAGGAAAATTGTGATGTAGTCTACAATCACTAGGTGTGTTAGGTGTGATTTCACTTTCCAAATAACATGTGAATACTATCTTGCTAAAATTGATCTCAAAATCTTGAAAAAAAAAAATCAAGGTATTGTTTACTCCTGTTAGTTCTTTGTATTATTAATGACTTTATATATAAAATAAAACACTTAGTAGTCTAGTTTTTTCTTATATGTTAAATAATTTATTTTGTGTTTTTTTTTTCTTATTATTTTTAAGAGTTTTGTTTTTAAACTTTTCTATTTTTGTATATTTTGATGGTGTTTAATGTAAATTAATTTTAATTCCTTATATAAACATTAATACTCAACCACTAAAAGTAAGACTCAATAAATACTACAAGAACAACAAAGTCTCAAGTAGTATCAAAGTCTCAAGGAGCTTATCTTCAAGCTTGGACATCATATTAAATAAATAGTAAAGGTAACTATCATAATCCACTCATGATATTAAAAAAATAATAAAACTAAAAACCTTTAAAACATTGTTTGCTTTTAAATTTGCATCTTGTGAAGGTAATAATACAACTGTAATGACTACATGAGCAGTCAATATGCATAAGACAGAATGGCCACTTCCTTCCACATGGAAGGAACCAATCTGAAATGTCAGAGCAAGCAGGCTGGGACTATGAAGGAAGTAATATGAAATGATATAGAAAGTAGGGACTGTGTTGAGATTTTTTCCATTGGTGAGAGCTAATCTGGTTGGTCATATTATAAATAAAAATGAATATGTTTGAAGCTTGCACAAATCATATATATGCAATCCCCGGAATATTTGTTTTCTACACTGTCTGGCCTCAAATGTGCTAGTAAGGATGGATTGATTTGAATTCATTTTTTCCGACCAATCCTTGGGTATGAGAAAAATTTTAGATAGCTCGCCAACTACATGCCTCAAATCAAGTCTACTGCTAAGATTTTCATCGAAACACATCGTTGAAGTCGTGAAAATTTCTTAGCACCATTAACGGGGTAAGAATCCTTGAGCCGCGGATCGATCCATGATCTCAGTCTACCCAAATAGTCAGGCCCATAAAAAATCGAAGACAAATACTTGATGAGAGATACCCTCGTGTACTCATTATTTGCTGCATCATAGAGTAATTTCATAGGATCCTGCCAAGATAAAATCTCCAGCAACACCACCCCAAAAGAAAACACATCAGTCTTCTGAGAAATTACACCATGTGCAACATATTCTGGAGAAAAATACACAGAGATAAAGAAACACAATACACAAATAAAAATAACAAGAAAAAGAGGTGTAAGCTTTTGAATATCCCTTAAAATTTTAGTGCAGGCATCATTCGTAAATAACACAAACCAGATCTCCTCCGCTGAAAAAATGCTTCTCCTCCCCTTTGTATGTTACAACATTGATGGGATTATCATCAGAACCGGAAATGGCCTTGAAAGGCATTAGATTCATATTTCTCTAAAGGGATAGATCAGAGAATTTCCTTCCAATCAACTTGCTTCTATCTCAGTTTCCTGTTATAAATTGTTTTTTGAAATAGGGTCGGGAGAAAATGGGAGGCGGTGGATTCCAACGTTTAAAATTTGAAGTTGAAAATCAAACACAGACCATCCCATCACATTCATGATTTTGACTTCCTTGTCGAGTCAGCTATCCATCCGCAAACAACAACAGTGGTCTTAACGGACATTATCCATCAACGAAGGATGACAGTGGTGACCGCGTTGGAAAAAGGGGAGGATGGAAAAAGAATGGCCCGAATTCAGGCGATAGAGGACGCAAACAACAAGGGTGGTGTTAACGGACATCGTCCATCAGCGAATGACGACAATGGTGACCACGTCGAAAAGGGAGAACGAAAAACGAATTGCCAAAATTTGGGCGGTAGAGGACATCTGGAAAAGGTGCACTTCGTTTACGAGTGGTAAAGGACGCAAACACCGACGATGGTGTTAGCAGACATCGTCCATCAGTGAACGGAGACAGTGGTGACCATGTCATAAAAAGGGGAGGACGAAAAACGAATGGCCCGAATTCGGGCTGTAGAGGACATCTAGAAAAGGTGCACTTCGTTTACGGGCCGTAGAGGACGCAAACAACGACGATGGTGTAAACGGACATCGTCCATCAGCCAACAATGACATTGGTGATGTTATGCATCTATACCGAAGAAATGAATATAAAATCACCACAATAGATATAGAAGAACAATATGGAAAATCTCTTTTATTATTATCAAACCCTTAAGGTAGGGAAACACCATACAATGGATCCTATTATGGAAGGGATCCTCTCTTGTTCACTTGTCTCTTAGAGGGGGCATGCTCCTATTGAGATACAACTCAAAATACAATAATTCTCTTCATGTCCCCTTACATTTCTTGAACACCTTTATATAGTGTTTCTATCACCTAAGAACATTCTAGATGAGGAATCTTCTAAAAGTAGAACCTTCTAAGAAGTCCTCTTACATTTATTATATCTAACTACTCATTTATTATATCTAACTATCATAGTGGGCCTTATTTAATAATATGGTGGACCTAGTCCACCTTACATTGAATGGACTCCACTATTATCATTATGGGCCCTCTTCCCCCCCCCACTACCTCTCTAGCTACTTAACACTCTCGTCCAAAAATGTTCAAAGTATCTCCACAAAACTATTGTCAAGTTGTTGCTGCCATAAGTTGAAGGGAGTGTTCTTTTGATTTAGATAATATTTGAAATGAGCACTTGAGAGATAATATATAATCTTCCGCAAATCATGCTTTAATGTGGTCTAATAAGAAAATTCCTCGATCCCTTCACCTATTAGTGACAATCTTTACGGTACCTGCATGATGAGTTATTATCATTAAACCATACTAAATTAGTCTTGGGAATAGTGTGAAGGTGGCGGGGATGGACGGAAGAAAATAACATTTGAGACTTTTGTGAACATGCGAACCCACCGTTGCAGAAGGTTAAGAATTATCTAAGTGTTGTAATGCGGTCAATCAGACTAATCATAGGAGGGATAAGATACTTAGTTTCTTGAGGAATCGAATGGTCAAAATGTAGATCGTGGATCGTTCACGTACAAAATGTAGTTCACGAAACAAAGGATATGAAATCTTGAAACTCACCAACTCGGGAACCCATGACTCGAAAAAAATGGTTAAGTATAGAATAATGTGGCGGTCAGTCGGAATCATGATGTGAGAGTGTGGATGGAGATGAGGATCTGTAAGTAATCCAACCCGCGAACCTGTTGTTTTGGAAAAATGACCAAGTATAAGAACTAGAAAGGGAGAATAGAAGGGGAAAAAGAGAAGGGAAATTAGGGTAAGTATAGAAGAGGGAAAAGAAAAGGAAAAAAGGAGTTGGGAAAATAGAGAAGGAGAGGGAAATTCCAGAAGAAAGAATTGATCTCAACAGTGGGTTTAGTGATATTAATCATTACATCTCCAACAAAGTGATTTATGGGTTTACAAAGTTAATAGATATCTTAAATCTCAAAGCATGTTTTGGTGTCTACCATTTCAATGTGATAGATGCCTAAGGGTTTTATGAGAAAATAAATTATGTTCATATTATGAAATTATAATCATTGTTTATTTTATTGATCTTCCTTAAATGGTCTGGAGGACATATTGGGACGTGAATATTTAATAATTGAATTCACCAATTGAGGTCTAGTTTTATGTGCAAAAATGTAAATAAAGCTTAGTAAGTTACAATTCATAAAAAATAACATTCTTTGAATGGACCACAAAAATAAAACAAAGAATATGATTTTAGAATCTTACATATCCATATATACCTGTACTTTATGCAAAATAAAAAATTATAGAATGTCACTT
>CBVK0101945946.1:0-11804 GCA_900067695.1 Picea abies
TACTTTTTATATCTGGTATATTACAATCACCAACACCTATGGACCACAGATTTCGTTGCATAAGGAATCCTTCCTCAAGATCCTGTCATATCTGGCTGCAATAGTGGGACAAAAGCGATGGATTATGGGAGGCAACTTCAATACAATTATATCTCTTCAGGAAAAGTGTGGAGTCAATTGAAGAATGGACAATGACAACAATAGCTTTCAAAAAGTTATTGATGACCTATGCTTGGTACACCTCAACACCATCAACAGGACATATACCTAGTCGAACCTTCAATCTGTCTCTCATCAAGTTGCTTTTAGGCTTGATCGATTCATTATATCGGAGTCCCTCGTGTTGGAAGGGCACCTTTTGGAAGACAACATCCTCCCTCGCTTAGGATCATATCATTGGTCGATTCAATTATGGTTGGATACCTTGAGTTCCCCTCATAGAAAACCATTTATATTCAGAAAATTATGGCTTACCAATTCTAACTTCCAAGAAAATGCTCCTACATGGTGGGTCAAGGCGACGATCACTCACAAAACTCGCATGTACAAATTCCAACAAAAATTAAAGAACTATAAGAAGAAACTTAAGGATTGGAACAAAAACGTCTTTGGCAATATATTTTAGGCCCAAAAAACTCTGGAACAACGCATGGAGGAAATAGAACGATTGCTCATCACCACAAGCAACACTGAATCACTCCTTGAAGAGGAAAAGTTAATAAGAAAGCAGCTTGAAGATAGACATGCACGGGAGGAAATACTCTGGCGGAAAAAATCAAGAATCCAATGGCTTAAAGAGGGGGAGAAAAAATCCAAATTTTTTCCTAGATCAATTATTCAAAGAAGACACATCAACAAGATTACAAGGTTGGAAGATAATCAGGGTCAAATTATCATGGACCATAAAGGAATCGAACGAGAGCTAGTTAGATACTTTAAAGGGATGTTATCTGAACTTTATCTTGATCGCTCCCTAGCCATCAGAAAAATAACTCAACACATTCCTCCCCTGATCACCGCCGAGAAAAATGATCCAAAAATCTTTAGATACCAATCTTGATCTTTAAAAACCCATATTAACATCTAACTTGATTCAAATTAAGTCTTGATCGTATTGATGTGATTTGCATAACACATGATGATGTGCTTATTATCCAAAATCTCACAAAATGATGAATAACTTGAAGAATAATGAGATAACACAACAGAAAATAAAAGAACTCAAATATACAATATTGATGAAAAAAATACTACATCTCTGAGTTCCTTTTTAAAACAATGAGACTGCTTCAAATGTCAAATTACAATACAAAATGGACTTACAAATCCAAATTTGAAGTCACTCTTCAATTCCACTACTCAAAATAAAAAATAGAATATACCATTGAATTCCTTGTGGTATTCTGAGAAAAATGAGTGTAAACGCAACCATATTCTGAACTGACTCAATTTTACCCTCTTTACACACCCAACGATGCACTATAATGCTCATTAATGGAAATCTAGACTAAGAATTTCATAGACAACGTCTTAGAAAAAAAAAATAACATCACAATCTTGGTCCTCTCGAGAAAACGAGAAAAATGAGTATAAACAAGCCTATGTTTTGACATAGTGCTCCTCGACATGCAAATCAAGACAACACCATGACTAGGTTTCTCTTGGCATGCAAATCAATACAATCCCTACTCCTGGCACAAATTTGATGCCTCGTACTCCATGTCCCATCACATTGGTTTATGTGCCCTTTAAATAGGTCCAGGTCGACCTAACTATGGCCCGAAATCTGTGCTATATACCTGGGCTAATTTGTTTTAACATAAATACATTATTTGATGTTAATTATAACAAGCCAAGTATATGGCGCATTGGTAGGAGCATGTAGTTAAGGCATTGGAATATTCCGTTGGAGGTCATGAGTTCGAATCCCATTCGACCCAACCAATTTTATTCTCCCTTGACTATTACTGGCCAATCAGAGAGTGCCATGTGGAACTCTCTTGTTGGTTGAATAGTTGCCAACATCAGCACCACATCATTATCCCAGTCATTTCCACGTGAGCGTACGGATGCTCACTTTACTTGCCCCTTGTCACCTGCGACATCATCATACAGATGCCGCATGGCACTTTTTTATTGGTCCACATGGGTGCCTGAAAATGCCAAAAATGAGTCACACGTGGAAGACTCTCATGTTGCCATGTCAGCTTGCTGACATAATCCTGACAGTTGTATGGATGACACATGGAATCCTATGGGCCTTCCACGTGGCACCTCGTGTTTGAATTTTGCCCTGGTTTGACCAACCTTTGACTGGCTATAACTTTTGCATACAAACTCTGTTTGAGGTGATTTTTGTGTCGTTGGAAAGCTATCGCCGAACTCTACACAATGAAGTTATTTTCAAGAAAAAAAAAATGAAATGGTCAAATTTTGAGCATTTCTAGATTCTCCTGGACCTCTATGAGCGTTTTGGATCTTCCTAGACCTTTGTGAGCATTTCGAATCCTCCTGCATCACATCTTCCCACTGAAGAAATTTTGGTCTTCCAAAAGTATGAATATTTCAACAACTTAGTGATGATAACTCTAACTCACTCTTCCACCTTACTGAAATGGTCTTATTCAATAACTTAGTGATGATGAAGCTTCTTCACTCTTCCACCTTTTTGAATATTCTAGGACTAAATTTCTTATCTTGGATCTTGGATACTAGATCAATGTACTTTTGTCTGCTTTTTTGAAATATGGCTATGACTCTAGCTCTTTGGCAACTGGTGCTAATTAAATATAGATCTGATTTTGGATCATAGATTCCTTCATAACAAAAGTCTACTCACTGAATCTCTGCAATATTCAAATCTGAATCTTGTACTCAACACCTAGTCGCATCTTCTTATCTATTGAAGATAGTCTATATCGGCAAATCATGAAACCAAGTCGAATGTTGATCTATGCCTTTCCCATTTGGACTCATTGTTCCCATACTTCTGATGTATATGTAGGATTCTTTGAATGAATTCCCTGTTCATTTACTCTCTCTTGCCATGAAAGAAACTCTAAACATATTCTCTGTATGCATTTGTATTATTTGACCTTTCTCTGCTCAAGGTATACATCTATACGAACATGACATAATATATTGGAGATGTCATAGAAATAGCATACATATTTACAAGTATGTACCTCTTATCTTTACCATCTCTACGAATATTTACATAACTTCGATGTTCCTCCTGCTCTTGATCTACATGCTCCAACTACCTGCATCATTTTGGTCCTTCACCTTCGGTACTTTAGAATAAGAATGTTAACTTGGACAATTCGATTCATATGCAGTTCTTAGCTAATAACAAGCCAATTACAATTATCTTCACTGCTGTAGAAAGGCATAGAAATCTCTATAAGATCCCTCTCACTCTTGAAAATTGATAAGGTGTCTATATAGAAATCTTACAAATTCCTCTCACTCTTAAGATTCTCTAATGAGTGGCTAACATGCCTTCTAATAAAACAATATAAATAGAATTAGAAGGTATCTACATATGCATATTAACTTGCAATTTTTACAAATATACATATTTACAATGAAATATTTTATGATAGATGGTTTTCTTCATGGACTCATTCTTCCAATTGTACTAGAAGGAGTCTCACACCTTCATATCTCTGACAATGTCTTTGATGTTGATGCTAAATATGACATTGAATCTGATGTTGAATCTAAGAAACCATTAGACCCAATTATAGGTCTTCCAAGTAACCTATATAACCTCTCCTTTTGAACACTAAGAACTAATGTTCTATCATGAGTAACTTCCCTTGAATATACAAGTACATGTCCATCCTAGAACGCGACTGCATATCCTTCATCTTCAAAAGTTGCAACTGAGAGTAGTTTTACTTTCAAATTTGGAACATATAACATATGTTCTATCCCAAAAAATCCTCCCAACTCGAGATGGAATATTACATATCCAAACCCTCCTATTGCTTGTATGGTGTTGTTCCAGATCCTACATAGCAATCTGTGTCAAAATATGAGAAATTCAGGCATATCGATCTCATCCCTGTCATATGGCGAGATGAGCCACTGTCCATGAACCATACCTCGATGTCTTCATATGTCACATTATTAAGACCATCCATTAAGAAGTATTATTTCTCGAATCTTTCAGCAAGACTATTAACTTCACTTGGGGTTGTTATTTGTCTTCCTGCAAGTGCCCTTACATATTTTCAGTTATGCTTCAGACATAAGTGTGGATAAAGTGTCCAACACTTATCTATCTAATGTACACTCTTACCACAATAAGAGCAGAGTGTCTTGTTCCTATCTTGGAACCACGATCCCTTCTGGTCATTCCCCCTTTTCTTTTGTCTTAAGAAATGATTTTTTCCTTTAGCCTTCTTCTTGGATGGTTTTTCTTGCATGGATTGTCTTCTTCGACATTTCACCATATTATGGTTACTAGTTCCACAAGAAGCACATGGATACGTAGACCATATACCAATCTTACCAGTGGGAAATGTCTTCACTCTCCCTTCAGAATGCCCATCTCTTCCTGGAGATGTCTTACATATGCTACCTTTCCCTAGGATGGAAGGTAAGACTAACTGCTTATGAAGGACCTCTTCATCTGAAGTTCCCCTCACTTCAGTCTGTTCGACAACACAGGTATGTCTAAATATCCTAACACAGTCATCCTTGAGCATTCTCCATCTTGACGAGGAAAAGAAGAATATGAGGAATCATCTTTCTCGATGATACCTTTTGAAGGAGCTAGTTTCTCTTGCGTTGGATACTTTCCATTCTCTACTTGCCCAACTTCATGGAATGGTGCCAATATCTGATCCTTAGTTTGCAACTTTCTTTCTAACTCATGAAAAATACCTCTATGGAATTCCTCATGACATATTAATTGATCTTGAAGCTTTTGCTTCTCCTTCTCGAGAGATTGTAGTTTCATCCTTAATTCATAATTATCCTTCTGAATATGTCGATTAATGTCTTTATGGAGCCTTAACTTCATGAGATATTTACTCATGTTGTCTTTTACAACAAAAGATCTATACTGAGAGCCTTCAAACACCTTCACCAACTTGAGTCTTAAACCTCGTCACATCAACTTGCAAATACACGTAAAAAACCTAGCTCTGATACCACTTGATTAAAAAATCCTTAGTTACCAATCTTAGTCTTTAAAAAACCATATTAGCATCTAACTTGATTCAGAATAATTCTTGATCGTATTGAGGTGATTTGCAGAACACATGACGATATGCTTATTATCCAAAATCTCACAAAATGATGAATAACTTGAAGAATAATGAGATAACAGAACATAAAATAAAAGAACTCAAATATACAAGATTGATGACAAATTTACTACATCTCAAAGTTCTCTTTTAAAACAGTGAGACTGCTTCAAATGTCAAATTACAATACAAAATAGACTTACGAATCCAAATTTGAAGTCACTCTTCAATTTCACTGCTCAAACTAAAAAATAGAGTATACCATTGAATTCCTTGCGAAATTATGAGAAAAATGAGTATAAACTTGACCATATTAGGAACTAGCTCAATTTTACACGCCAAACTATGCATTATGGTGCTCATTAATGGAAATCGGGACTAAGACTTTCATAGAAAATGTCTTAGCACAAAAATAACATCACCATCATGGTCCTGTCAAGAAAACGAGAAAAATGACTATAAACAAGCCTATGTTTTGACATAGTGCTCCTCGACATGCAAATTAAGACAACACCATGACTAGGCTTCTCTTAGCACGCAAATCGAGACAATCCATACTCCTGGCACAAACTTCTAAGCCTCGTACTCTTTGTCCGATCGCATTGGTTTCTATGCCCTCTGAATAGGACTAGGTCGACCTAATTATGGCCCGAAATTCGTGCTATATACTCAGGTTGATTTGTTTTAACATAAATATATTGTTAAAAGTTAGTTATAACAAGCCAATCGTATGGCACATTGGTAGGAGAATCTAGTTAAGGCGTCGGAAAATTCCGTTGGAGGTCATGAGTTCGAATCCCATTTGACCCAACCAATTTATTCTCCCATAGTCGTTACTGGCCAATCGAAGAGTGTCATGTGGCACTCTCTGGTTGGTCCAACTATTGCCTACGTCAGCACCACATCATCTTCCCAGTCATTGCCATGTCAGCGTATGGATGTTGACTGTACCTGCCACATCACCATATGGTGCTTGAAAATGCAAAAAATGAGTGACATGTGGCAACCTCTCATGCTGCCATGTCAACTTGTTGACATCATCTTGACAGCTATATGGATGAAACGTGGCAACTTGTGGTCCTGCCACGTGGCACCTCTTGTTTGACTTTTTCCCTGGTTTGACCAAACTTTGATTGGTTATAACTTTTGCCTATGAACTCTGTTTGAGGCAATCTTTGCATCGTTGGAAAGTTATCGTCGAGCTCTATACACTGAAGTCCTTTTCTAGAACATTTGAGACGCTCAAATTTTGAGTATTTCTGGATCCTCCTAGACCTCTATGAGCATTTTGTATCTTCCTAGACCTCTGTGAGCATTCTAGATCCTCCTGGATCATAGAATGAAGCTCTTCTCAGAACAATCTCAATTGAAGAGGTGTATCAAGCCATCAAGGAAATACCAGCTGGAAAATCCCCTGGACCGGATGGCTTCACTACAGTTTTCTTCCACCTTTACTGGCCTATGGTTCAGGAAGAAGTATGGCAGTTGGTTGAAGATGTGTGCCTTTCTTAGGGAGTCCTTCTAGCTCTCAACACTACGTTCATCACTCTCATTCCTAAGGAGGAGAGGGCTAATCATCCCAAGCAGTTTTGGCCTATTTCTCTATGTAACATCATCTACAAGCTAATAACCAAGGTAATGGATCTAAGACTCAAACTTATTCTTCCTTTCATTATTTCAAAAGAGCAATCTGGTTATGTCGAAGGACGACAAATCCTATATAAGATCATTCTGCCTCACAAACTTAAAATCCTCCCGAACCCCAGACATGATTATCAAGCTAGATCTTTCAAAAGCCTTTGATAAACTCAGTTGGCAATATATGCGTTCCCTCCTCTCGACTTTTGGTTTTAGTAAATACTGGGTCAACTAGGTTCTCAATCTTACTTCCTTGGCATTTTTCTTCTTTTTAGTCAATGGCGTCCCTTCTCAGAGTTTATACCCCTCCAGAGGCATCCGACAAGGAGACCTGCTTTCCCCCTTTCTCTTTGTTATCATGGTTGAAGGTCTGAATAGATACATAAAAGTGTGCATTGTTGATGGTTCCCTCTAAGGTATGCCCCTGCATAGAATTCACCCTCCCGCTTCGCACAACTACTTTGTTGATGATACGATGATGATGGGATCTCTCACGACTAAGGAATCCCTCAAAATTCAAAGCATTCTTCAAGACTTTAGTGATGCTTCAAACACCTCTATTAATACTAAAAAATCACAAATCTTCTTCTTTAACACCCCCTTAGCCATTCAGAACCACATCACTTGTCTTTTAGGCTTCTCAAGGAGTTCCCTTCCTTCCAATTACCTAGGAGTCCCTCTAGTTGATAACAACCTCAGAATCAGCCCCTGGGAACCTCTCATTACCTCCTTACAAAAGAGGCTCAAATCCAGGACCTTATGATCCCTAAATCTTGCAGGGTGACTAGTTCTCCTTAAATAAGTTCTTCAATTTATTTCTATCTGTCTCCTTTCAGTGATCGCTTCCCCAGAGACCATCTAGAAGACCATTCATAGCATACAAAGGATCTTTCTCTACCAGGGAAATAAGGAAGGTCGTAAATGAGCTTTGGTAAGATGGGAAACACTTTGTAAGCCCAAGATTGCGAGCAACCTAGGTTTGAGGGACTCATGCATGATAAATTCCATAATGGGAGCAAAAACCTGGTGGAAAGTGTTGAAAAACCCAGAGGCTCTATGGGCATATCTTTGTAAAAAGAAATAGACCCTCGACATCGAGGAATCCAAGCTAATCTGATGAAATGATTAGGTCTATGGTTCATTCATCTAGATTTTTTCTTGGAAAAACTGTGACCTGATTCAAAAGCACACTTTTTGTGAACTCAGAGGAGGAGAGGAAGCTCTACTCTGAATTGAATCTTGGTGGCAAATGCAGCGTCTTCAATAAAATGAATCTTTATTTGATATATGTACACGTATGTAGAACACTGACCATCTCTAAGTCCTTGATCTTTGGAAAGACCCGAAGCCTTCACAAACCTGGCAAGAATGGAAAACTAATCACGATGATGTACAACTCCCCAATCTATGTGATTTGAACTCATGGCAACAAGAGTTACCTTCTAGCAAAGTGCACATTCATCATGGACCAGACATTTTGAGATGGCAATACTCTCCCAAGGGAACCTTTTCCATCATATAATCTTATATTATTATGGCTCAATTTCAAATTCAACCTCGAGAAAGGATTTGGAAAATCATCTGGAAAATGAATATATGGCCAAAAGTCAACACTTTCCTTTGTCTGCTAATCCATGATCGAATTCTAACCTGGGACAGTCTTCACAAAGGGGGCTTCATAGGACCTTTGGCTTGCCCTCTCTGTTCTCAAAGTGAAGAATCAACAGATTATCTACTCAACTTATGCACTTACAATTCCAACATATGGGATCATGAAACTCAAATAATGAGGAAAGCCGATAGAAATTGGGACAACATCTCCTTAATCATTAAAATATGGCAGCCCGCAGTCTTCAAAAATTCCATTTTGAACAGGGTATGGAAGCTTCTCTTAGGCCTTGTGATTTGGTAGATTTGGAAGGAATGCAATCGATGGATCTTCCAGTCTAATCTTTCACTTGACAATCTCATCTGGTCAAAATTCAAAGAGAACATTCAAGAAACAATTAGATCTCATCAATGGCCAATGGAAGATATGAAATGTGACCCTGGAGAGCAACTCATCATCAATCACTAGCATCTCAATCTTAATCAATTGATCACCTCTAGCCCTTCTTCTGCACCCTCAGTCCCATCTCTTAGCAGAGCCCCCCTCATAGTTTTCTGGAAATTAACTTTGACGAAGCATCAAAGGGGAACTTGGGGCCAGTTGGCTTTCGGGTGATCTTCAGAGACAACAAATGGATAATTTGCAACATCATGGTGGGAAGCATAGGTCATGACACAAACAAATTAGTTGAGCTACAGGGTCTTCTAAAAGGAGTTAAAGAAGATTTTTGTTTAGGCTAACATAAGCTCATCATAGAAGGGGATTCACAGATCATAATATCTTTGTTCTCAAAACTATTGGATGGCTTAGAACCTACGAAAATATCTCCCCGCTAGAGACGCCTTAGCCTCATCGAGCTGCTCCATTCTCTTTTGTTATCTCACTTGGTTCTTATCCCCTCTCACATAAGTAGGGAGGCCAACAAAATTGTGGATAAGCTAGCTAATGTTGGGGTTGATTGCAATGCACAAGACATGGTCATTAGGATCAATGATCGGCCTATTCTTCCCCCACTCCAAGAATGTATTGAAATTACAAAGTTGGAAAGACAACCCCCATGGAAAGACAACCCCCAGATGGGGTGTTAATTATTCCATTATGATGAGCCACCATATGGTTCATCACGCAACTACCTGGGGCTCTAGACTCCTCCCGAAGTTGTTGGATGACACTAGCCACATCTCACCATGTGTATAAAGTAATCCACTAACGGTACTATAGAGTCTGGCGATGACTTCATTTCTCAGTTCTGGGACGAGTTTACAACCTATTTTTAATGTTAAGGCAATGCGAAACTTAAATGATTTGAACTTGATTATGGATTTTTTGAGTAATACCCCTCCATGGCTTCATTCACCCCTATATGTTTGCTAGACTATCTTTTCCTCCTCCTTTAAGAGGTCCGCGAACTCATTTTGTTCCTGGTGGGTGTCATTCTTCTTATGCCTACATCTCATTTGCATTATTCCTCATGAAAAGGATCACTCACGTTGAACTAGTGGCCCTTCTCGTGGATCTTTTAGTCAAATACATATCCCGTTGCTCTCCTCCAGTGACTCGGATTCAAATTTACTCTCTGCAAATTCCCAAGTAGAAGTGGATCACTCGACCAGTCTCCAACCTGAGGATGCATCATGGGGTCGATCTATTGTAGAGGAAGAACATACATCCAACTTCCAAATTGAAGAAGAAATATGGGGTCACGCCATTTTGGAGGAGGAGCGACCTCAAGTTAATGAGGTCGCCCCTAGAAGGACCATGGAGGAGACTGAACAAGCCAACGACCCCAACAATGGAGAGAGAATGGAATAAATGGATGATAATCCTCATCATCAGAGTGGGATTCCTCCCCAACTCCAATCAGAATCATGACCCACTCATCTCTCGGTAGAACACTTGCAGCTCATCTTCACACTTCGCAGTGAAATGGCTGAGCAATGGTTTCGTCAGGAATAGATGGAACTCAGGCTTGGCGCACTTCATGGCATGCTTTCCAGTTCGCATCAAGGCCCGACTCATCATATTAGACCTGCTCAAGTAGCAATTGTTCCATAATCGCATGCTCCCCCCCATCATCACGAAAGTGGATTTCTCTTGTTTAATTTTGATAAAATACTTTTACTGTTAGTACAATTAAAATATAGTCGTCTGGGTAAACTTTGTTTGATTTTCATTTACTAGTGTTGGAGTTGGTCTCCTCTTATGGCAACTCCAACACCATAAACACAATGATGTAATGTTGTATTTACAATTAATATAAGGTAACACTATTCTAGCTTAAATAATAATAATAATATGAATACGCTTTACCGTTTTATAAATCACAATACTATAGTGCTTTTAATCCTAGAATGTTATAACAAATAACACATATAACCTATAATCCTTAAAACACGTAGAATATCTTGAACATGATTGTTATGACCCATGTAATCATTATCCCTTATGACCCATTATTACTAAATGATATAACTCATCTCACATATATCCCCTAATATAATTCATGCAACCACTAATCCTTAATATAACCTTGATAACCCATAACCTTTAATCCCTAACCATTAAATCCCGTAAGCCTCTAAGCTCTAATCCATAGCTAACATTATCTATAGCCCCTTACCACTATAACACCTAGATATAAAACCCTATAACCCTTTATTGTTATTAGCACAAAGTTTTTAAAACCCTAATACACATGGTTTATAACCTTTAATCTCCCATAAAAACTAAGTATTATAACCACTACTAGTTATAACTCTAATAACCCATATAACCCCTTCACACATTTAATCTATCAACTCTAATCCATATAATTTGTCACCCCTAACAACTATGAAATTGTAACCCTTGACCCTTAATTAGTAGAAACACTATAACTTTGAACCCATGTAATACGTAATTTCTAACCCTTACAAGTCATAATTACTATATCTTATGACAATTGAGTTTTATAACATCTAAGCCTTGTGACCTTTAGTATATTCCTTCACACATATAACCCCTAGTCATTGTACACCCTTAATCTCATACACTTACAACCTCTTGCAATAACCCCTATAAACTCTACCATTTCTAAATGCCACCTATTATAACCCCTTTCCCCTTAAACAATATAACCTTGAACATTTAACCAATATAACATGTCACTTACACTAACTCTAATTATATCTAACTCCTATGAGATATAATTCATGATATAATCCCTAAAACTTATAACCCTTCACCCCTAACCCCTCCAACCCTTTCTTGTATAACTTGTATCCCTTATAACACCTAACTACCATACCCCGTAATTCTCA
>CBVK0101945949.1:0-27032 GCA_900067695.1 Picea abies
ACACAAACTCTGGAACAACATCTTTTTGGCGCCGTTGCCGGGGAGCGAAGTAACGAATTAATTCCCTGGGAAATAACGACATTGACAATTTCTGTCCTTGATAGTGAACAAGAGCAGAAAAAACCTATAAGGCTAATCATCTTTCACTTGGCGACTCCACTAAAACGGAAAACTGGCTAGTAGCCGAAAAAATACTAGAAGAAATCTGGATAACCAACAGACTTCGCCAGTCTCAAATCCGGAGAAAATCTTAAAATCTAGAAAATCATTTAAACAAAACCTTTTATCAATTTTGGATACAGATCAGTGTAATTTTATAAATTCTAATTCTTCTGGATCCTTGGAACGATCGCTTTCGCTTCCTCCTTCCTTTGACTCGTCCTCTTTTCCCGAAGTTTCATCCCCTATCGTCCAAGGACCTTCCCCAAACACCAGCCCACCTTCAAGTTCGAACCTAACCATGGATGGATTAAATGTTGGAGAAGGTGGAGGAGGTGGAGGGAATCAAGTACCACCACCTGTAATCTTTGCCAAAGTGGCCGCTAGGTATGCTCCCTTAGCACTTTCTGCTGTTCTTCATGATTTACTCGAAAATTACATGAAAAGCCTTCCTAAATTCACGGGGGAGGGCGATCTAACAGCGCAGGAACATATAAATTTTTTCGATCAGTTTGCTGACATTTTGGGAATTGAACATGAAGATGTCTATTCCAGACTACTTGTTCAAACATTTGAAGGACAGGTGAGAACTTGGTTTAGATCATTGCCAGCTGGATCTTTATGGTCTTATCAGGCACTTGAAAACGCATTTATCAGGCAATGGGGTGAGAGGAAAGATCACCTATATTATCTAACAGAATTCGGAGCCCTGAAGAAGAAAGGCTCCGAATCAGTATTGGAATTTATACAAAGATTTAACAAACTATATAACAAAATTCCAGCCGAAGTAAAACCCTCACAACCCGCGGCTAAAGTAAATTTCACTGGAGCTTTCAATCCTGAATTTGCTTTATTGTTCAGGGAGAGACGGTCAGTAGATCTTCCAAAGATGCAAGACGACGCCGTAGAAATTGAATCAAATATGATGGCATCCGGAAAGTTAAAAGCAAAGACAGAAAACATAATCAAAGAAAACAGACTTTGTGAGATATTTTGGAATGGTTTCCCCTTTCTCCATCTTGATCTTCCTGAGTTCATCTTTGAGCAACAATTTCCAATGGTCGCTGCTATTTTGGAACAGATCTGTCAAAGCCTTCCACATTGCATATGGTGTGGTTTTCCCATGGAGACTTGAGACAATGTGGTCTCGTACTCCCTCTAATAGAATCCTCCTCGCCTTTGCTACTTTCTTTTGCCATGCATCAAGATTTGCAGTGTCTGTCACATCCGGCTTAGGAACATCTGCGTCAATGTAACCCTTCAAGCCATTGTCTTCGAGCACTGCCTCCATCCTGTCCTTCCAAGCAATGTAGCTAGAGATGCCCTTGAGTGCATACTCCAACCTCAAGCCATTGAAAGACATTTCGATCTTGAATCAAGTGTTGCACCAAGAAAATATTGCAAATTTGAATGTTATCCAACCCAAAACTCAATCCCTTCACTTTCGTCTTGCCCTGGGAGGTTCGCACCCCACCCGAGAGCAAACTGAGGGAAGTTTACACCCTGCCTGTGTATAGCCTGCCAACTTGTCTGTCAAGTTCACATCCTGCTCCACTGTAGCCTGCTAGAATGCCCAAGAAGTTCGCACCCTGCTCCACTATTAGGGTGAGGGAAGTTCGCACCCTTCTAGTGTATTTTCTTGCGAGAATGCCAATGAAGTTCGCACCCTGCCTTTGTCTAGGGTGAGAGAATTTCTATTCTTGAAAACACCAGAAGTTTTCAGTACTAGAGTTCGTACTCAGCTAGAGGTGGGACTTGCGAGAATGAAATTATGTTCGTACCTCACTTCCATGACTCCGTGGCCTCCGTGGCTTTGATACCATGTAGAAATTTCGATACAAATTAATGTATTCCTATGATTCTCATGATCTAACAATTTCCGCCACTTGTTAAATACATAATCACTTCTACTCTTATTATTGCAGAAGCAATTAAACCATGATCATAACCACAATGCACAAAGTGAAATATCAATAACACACAACACAAAAGTTTTACCGGGAAAGCATAAAGCTAAAAACCCCACTATCATATATTATGTATATCATGAATCATGAAACAATCTCATACAAAACTATAATCCAAGAGCTCTCAGTACAATACAATCGTCTCACACTGTCATACACAAATTAGCAAATACATGCACCAATTCCTATGTCTAGACAACTTGCCTCCTTTGCACAATCTCTACAATCTGAATTCTCTCGAACATGCAAATTGCCTCGTTTGCACATGCTCATAAGCATATCCACTGCATGTATGAACAAATCACAACTGATAGCCAAACTATCCCTTTCACCTATTATCTCAACTGATGTCCATTGGAACTAACATGCATGTAGTTAATCGTGGTGAATCTTCAGTTGCATGCGAGTTAACTGATTGTGAATTAATGAATAATTAATTCACTGAACTCACACTAATACAACTAAGCTTAACTCACTTAACTACACTTGTAATTCTGTTACAATTCCAAATCACTTAGTTATGAATGAGATAATAGATTAATATTTATTGTCTAATTTAATTAAGGGAAAAGTAAATTAGACACATGTTTCTTGTTGACTTTTCAACACCATTGTCTTTTTGTCCCTCAACCTCAAGACCAAAAAACAACTCAGGTTGGTCATCAACAACATTGACAATATCTATGCGTAATCCTGATCCAATGTTTAATGATTTTGTGCCTACTCTCGATTCAATGCTTAATTCTTTGATCACCTGTGATCTGTAAGAATATTTGTTCATTAGTTCTGTCAGAGGAATAGGAATCTTTAGTTTGGCCAATTCACTTTCCATGTTGAAAATGGTTGAAGTTCTTCTTTGTCTCTACAATTCTGATTTGTCAGCCAAATTTTTCTGTACAGTAGTGTTGGGTTGGCTTATGGATGAAACCTTAGTTTGAGTTGTTCTTGGTGAATATTCAAGAGTTCTTTTTGTAGGATTCTCTGAATTATTATTTTCAGGAACTGTCTTAGGAGTAGAATATGAGGTTTTCTTAGCTTCAACAACGTTCTTAGTTTCAACAGCTTTCTTAGTTGGGTTGTCGTTAGAATTATTGCTTCTCAGGTTATATTGTCTGTGGACTTCCATTATTGCATTTTTGAAGGCTTGTTGTTCATATTCTTCCTCCTCCTCATTTACATTTGTCTGTGAAAGGAGAAATAGTTCATGTACTTCCCGAGTGAGAAAAATGGAATCATTATCATTAACCCCCATAATGTTTATGTGAATGTCATCCAAATCCTCAATTATCTCTTCCCATTCATCAACATAGTTCTCTTGAAGAGGTGGCCTAATCTGTTGATCATGCCCTCTTTGTTCCCTTTGGTCTTCAATCTCTCTCTGTTTGATTTGGGGATGGCTCCTTCTGAAATTTGGATTTCGAATATGAGGAGCAAGATGATTTTCTCTAGGAGGGTTTTTTTCATTGATTTGTAGTATGTCCATCATTCTCCCCATGATCCTCAACAAAGAATCAATTTTGGTATTTGAAGTAGAAGTAGAAGGTTCTTCTTTAATTGTAACTCTTCTTTCTATTCTTTGCATGGCTCTTCTAGCTTATAGATTTTCTTCAACCCTCACTGCACTTTTCTTCATATCTTCTAAATTGACAGAATTTATTTCTCTTAGTTTGTAGGACATATCAACATCAAATCCATCAGGGAACTTGATTAAGGCCAAACCTTGAGGAGGATTGATATCAGGAGGAATTGAATTATAGACATTATTGAAGTGAATGCAATAGTATTGTACTGTTTCCCCTTGGTTCCTTTTGATATTTTCATATTCTAACAAAATTTGGAGAGGGTTTTTATTTATCTCCATATGTTGAGAAAACTTCGATGAAAAGTAGAAATATCAATGATGCTAGTAGCACGTAATGCTTTGAACCATTTTTTGACATCGTCGGTTAATATTTGTGCAAAAAGTCTCATTTGGACATCTGCCTCATCAACTTATTGCAAATCATAATAATCATTCATTTTATCCACATGTTGTTTTGCATTAAGGGGTCCAACACCATCAAACTGAGGAATCATGGTTTGATAGTCCTATGGAAATGTATGTAAGTGAGCATCTAACACCAGGGGATCATATCTTACTGCCATGATTGGTGGAGGATGCTAAATGAAAACTTGTGTGATTGGTGGGGAAGTGACATAAGAGGTAGATGATGTAGGCCTAGGAGATACAAGATGGATGTTTTGAGGATTGAGAGAATATGCAACAATAGAAAGGGAAGAAAGTTCGACTGACTATTGAAAGTGGAATTTATACAAAGAATTATCAAGATTTGATACTAGGTCTTCTAACTTCTTAAACTCTTGGAGAAACCTTTGATCAAAATCTGCTCTAGGAGAAAGTATTTCAGGGGTTCTAGGTTGGAGGATGGTTTGATCTGGAACTATTTCACTTAGAAATCTATCAGAATTGGTTTTGAAAAGGATTTTCTCAAAAGGTATGTTAAACTCAAGGTCTTGGATTATGACAAGCTTCTCTGGAAGAGAAGTGGCTCCTATGAAGAGGACTATTACTTCCGTGACCTTCTACAATGTTTCTTTTTCTGAGTAACTTTTCTGGATTGTATACTACTGTTGTAGGTTCTGGATCGGGGTGAGATCTAGTGTGGATTCTTTTAGGAGCCAGAATTTTAAATTTTAAGAAATCTAAACTAATATATACAAACTTCAACAACCTATGAACATTTATCTCTTTGTAAGTTAGATCTTATGATTTGTTCAGAAATAAAGTTTTCTTTATCCAGGGAAATAATTCGTAAGGATGGAAAGTTTGTTCAGTTCCCCAGTATGGTCACCACTATGTTAGCACTCTATAATCCCCAGAGGTTATGAAGGGAGAATAAATTAATAGAGGTAACTTAACAAAGCCACTTCGAAACTGGGATCTAGCCCTGCTAGTTTCAGAGAGGGATCTCTCTGTCTAATTTAGATATGTTTTGAGTTTTAAGATATTAGGCTAGTTAAAATAATCTTATTTTTTTGTTTTGTTTATAAAGATTGGATGAAGTATTGCATTTAAACATCCATTGGGCTATGGGGTCTGTGTTAAAGATTAAGATCTGATACAAATTTTATAATATTTCTTCACAGGGCGAGATAGTGAGAACATTGGATCTTTTAGAATTAAACGTGGTGGAAAAATTGAACATGTGAGATATTCAATCAAGCAAAGAAGTAGTTGAGAATTTATTTGATTAATATCAGAAGAGTAACATGCAGATCGCTAAAGACTAGAAATAGAGTGGATGAGACAAATTCTGTTCATTAACTTCCTTTAAACGATTAGAGACAGAAAAAAAATGATTACAAAGTAAGATAAACATTAACAAAGCAAGATGAACATCACCAACATCCAAATGCAAGAATCCTGTGAATATGTATTTTTATTACTGGTCGATCTCCTAAAAAATATTACAATGATAGCTTCTTGGGTGCAAAAATAAACCCTCAATACTTCCAAGTAAAAAGTATTTATACAACAATTACATTTGATATTGTCATTAATGACTAGGATATGGTGGAGGAAAAATCTAACTAACTAGATTACACATTACAAAATAATAGGACTATTGGTGATCTGTCCAAATCCCGAATGATGATTTTTTGGAAAGTAGTTGGTGATTCATCCACTCAACTTTGACTGTCTTCCTCATGCTGACTCAGATGTCAACATCATCTCTACTTGGTCAAGGCACATAGGTCTTCCCATCTATTTTGACTAGGGATGGATACCTTGAGTAATCTTCTGTAAGTTTCATCCATCTTTGTGTACTTGGAAAAGGTTGTCTTGGTGATGAAAATGTATTTTATCTCATGTTGGATGCTCAGGTCCAACTGTAGAGTTTATAAGAAATCCTTTCTAGTTATGCTCCCTTGGATGCCTAGGAATTTAGAACCATCTTTTTCCACTGCTAGGATCTTTTGTTTGTAGTCTGATAGAGTAATCAATTTATCATTTATCACTAGTAAACCTAGAAGACCTTTATTATGGAGTGAGTTGACCTTGCTAAAAAACCTCTACACTCCAATATCCATTGTCTGAGCTTTCTCCTCAAGTTGCATCATTAGTCCCTTCTTGGTCAAAACCTTCTTGACCTCAAGGATTGTTTTTGTCCTATCCTCTATTTCCAGTGCTTCCAACTCTTCTTTGGTCTTGGATTCAAGAACCTGATGATTTATGTAGCCTTAGTAGGCTTTTCTCCCATTTCTCCCTTTATCTTGTCAATGGCTTGTCTGGATATCTGTACAAGTTCATGCTGTTCAAACACAATTTGTATGAGTGGCCAAATATCTATCATGGACTTTCTGGTGTCTATCCATATGTTTTATTTGGCCTCTGATAGTGTCTTGGACATCTCTGTCTCCTTCTGCAACTTCTGTATTTCCTAGGTAAGCCTCTGTGAATTGTGCATCTCTGTGTTGTAACTTGACTGAAACATGGATTTCAGTTTCTGGAGGTTATTAATATCTTCTTGCAGTATTTTAATCTCCTCTCCTTGTAGGGTCATGTCCTCCATGGAATTCACCAATATCTTAGAAACATCAGAAGCTGTCACTAGAACGACTGAAGGGATTTTAGCTCTAGGTGTTGTTGATACTGTACTAACTCTTGTGATAGGGACTTCTTGTGGTGGGATGACAATCGTTGGCACACTTTGTTTCTTCTCTTTGACCAACTTATCTAGCTTAGCCTCCATATCCTTGATCCGTGCATTCTGTTCCATGATCAATTTTAGCATTTCCGCCTTATGGCCTTCAGTCTCTACCATTTCTTTTGCCTGTGGATCTTCAATGGTTGGGATTTTTAGTTGTTTCCTTAGGGATGCTATGACAACGTTTTTCTTCTTAAGGATTTCTTTTGCTTCTTTTACATTGGATGGATCATATCCAATTTTCAATACAATTTCTTCTAGGGACTTGATCTTGTTATCCTTGGCCAAGGAAGAGATATTTTCCATCTTAAGCTGAGACTGGACATTGTTTAAAGAAACATGCAACTTTGCAGCATATTCTATCTATGCATATTCATTTGATCAACTGGATGCACCTCTTTGACATTGAATTCAAATGTTTCCCTCTTTTAATTAGAGACTGCCTTGGGATGAGGCAACTGTGCATGTAGGAACGCCATATGCATCCTTCCTTTCTCTGTATCGAAGGAAGATAACAACATGTGATGTGTTGTAGATGTTTGTTTCCAAAACTATGTATAGGTGTTGTTGGTCAACATCTCATTCTTCTTCTTGATCAAGTTATATTTCTCAAAAATATTAAGTCCCGCAGGCTCTTGTGAGGACTTAGTAGTCAATGTGGTATCAGTCTGCTTCTTGGATGAGGAAGTGGACATGGTTTTCTAGATACCTGAGAAGAGTGATGAGTGTGGCCCCTCCATTACTATGGTGGACTGAGTTTCTTCTCCTCTATACCTATGTTGATAGCCAACAATTCTGTCAAATTTTATCATTTTAAAAACTCATTACCAAGGGATAAAAATTTTCTATAGCTGCCTCCTCATTATGGTTACAAAAGTTTATGTATTTTGGTTTTTAGGAGATTCATTGGCCTAGCTGAGTATAAGATTTTTTCATTTTTTCTATCATTTGTTTTGTTTAATTTCATGACTGAAAGCATGAAAATTAGAACAAAATTATGGCATGGGTAGTCATTTTACATTTTGTAATTTGTTTGTTTCTTTTGCTAAAGGGATTACACTTAAAGGGAATCTATATGTTTATTAAATCTTAAAGTTTGTAAGCTAATTGATTGATCCATTGCCATTGATTTATTCACTTTGGGAGTTATAATTGAGTCTCATCGATTATATCATTTTTACATTTGATTTTCCTAATTGCGCAGAACCTTGGATTAAAATTTGAAATATACTTCTTGCTCTTATCAGTCATATCACAACCCTATCACCCTGGTACATGACTGATGTACTTACAATTCCACATAATCCTATTGTCCTGCATAATTAAGACTCTCATAAATTATTCTAATAGGTAAGTGATAATTGTTTGGGTTTAATGTTCATTATGCAGAGTGGTTTACAAGCCTGTGCGTCCTCTGGATCTTTGTCACTCAAAGATCAAATTACCAAGTATGATAGCCTCCCAAGTCTGTAGGTATCATGCCTCTTCCGATTTTATAGACCCGTCCCTATTGTTTGTGTATTGGAAAATGAAACCTCCCTTTCGTTGCTTTTATTGTGTCTGTTTGATAGCACCCATGGCTCCCGTGGTTACAATCAAACCCATAATTGCACACCTGAGACATGTTTTTGAGGGAGGAGTTCTGGGCAAATGGTTGACAATTTAGAGAAACCATCAAAAACCCATTTCCAAAATAGGCTCATTTACTGTCTGCGTGAGAAGTTTCTTCAGAAACTATACTATTTCAGAGATATGTCTCATTCTTTGGAGGGAAATATCTCAAATTTCCATTTTAGTTGAGGTAAGCATTTTTTTATTTTTCTCAGAGATTCAAGCCTCTTGATGGTTTTGCTGGATTTCAAGTTAAATATTCCTTTGTACCTATTCATGAGTCTACATAAAATCTCTAAGATTTATCAGAGATAGAGGTTAAACCCATTGTCTTGCCTTTTCAACCATGGTCTTATTTGGATTTTGTTGTTGTCCCATCTAGCTCAGACATGGGATACGTGGGAAGATTTAATATGTAGGAATAACTTCAACCTACCCAAGAACACAGTAGAACTGCCTCTACATTTAAATATGAACCCTAGTCTCTATAACCCTACCACCAAAAATCAAGGCGTTGATCCATATGGAGATCATGCGACCACTGAATGAAACTCTGTTGCTATGCAAAACCCTTTGGGCAAAGAGCCACAATATAATTTTGTGCCCAGAAAATTGTTAGAGGAGGTAATATATGTATTAAAGGAGAGGGTTTCTCCTGCTCCTACTTTTGAGTTGAATCAGGGTTTTAATGACAAATCGTTTGTCAAGAAAAATTGCAGGCATAAGGAACAAAGTAATTCGGATTTAAATTTGGCAAGTAAAAGGTTCAAGCGCATTGGTAATGTGATTATCAAGAATGCAACAAATTTAAACACTATCATTAACTTAGACTTGTCAGATGCTTCATTGTCTAATCTCTAAAAATGGTAAAAAAATGTTTTGATTCTCTTTGATTTAATTCTATTGTAAAAATAAAATAGATAGATTTATTTTTTATTTTATTTTTACTATTTTAGACTAGCTATAGAAACCTGTAGCTAGATACAGAAACTTGTAGCTTATCTTTTGAAATTATTAGTTTGTATTGTTATCTAAATTCAATTTCGTTTTGTCATTTTCAAGAAAAAACAGTTATGATGCTATTCACAAGGAGAAGAAGTCATGGATTATGCACTACATAGCTTAGTAATTTCTCATTTTGTTTGATAAAACTATGACATTTATGCAATTGATTTTGATAAACAAACTCCTACAAGAGTGTTTCTTGCTATTCTATTTTTTGTAAAGAAATCTATTTTTTTGGGATTACGCTCTATCTTGCATGATAAGAGGTTGTTAATCCAAGACAAGTTTAAATAGTGGTTGTTGTTTAGTAGTAAATGGAACTTTTGGTCGGAATACAATATGGACATGTGATTTTGGGAATAGATATGGGAAAGAAATTTACTGTTGTCTTTAGACCTTTGTGATGCTTATTCCATTTGTGTTCTTCTATTACCTCTGTATTATGAGATATTATTAATGGTTGATTTAGTTGTAGCCTTGTCATCATATGGTGTTTCATATTGTTAAATATTATAAACATTGTCCATAATTTGTCATTCCATTTTGTATCTGTGATCAATCTATCATTTGATTGTTATTGAATTTATTTCAGATATTAAATGATTGATAATATTAATACTTTGAATTGAGTTTCCTTTCATTCTAAATTATTGATTATCATAAGATCACAGGATTTTTAATCAGTCATCTTTATGTTGTTATATTCTCACTCCAACACATCAAAAACTTCTTTGAATTTATTTTGGAAGTAATAGTATTGTTCTATCACAGGTTTCCCTTACATCCAGGACAAGTAGGAGCTCAAAAAACACAGGAAGATAAACTCAGTTTAGCTGATCAACTACAGGGTAGTCTGTGTGTTATTTAATTAAATTATTTATTAGCGAAATGATGACTACATTAATTAGCTTTGATTTTTTTTGTGTTATCGTTTCAATTGTATTTGATTAGTATTTATTAGTTTTAAAATATTCAAACATTCAAAAGGAAAACAAAAAGATTTATGTTCTTTCTTTATCTTAACTAGAATCACTTTTACAGACATCCATTTCGCAAGATTACAAGTAAACCTTGCAAACTGTATATAGATTGTTTATAATTATTTGTATATATTCATGTTTCTATTTTAACATTTGTAATTAATACATAAATCGTTAGAACCGTAGCTTTAGGTTAGTTTATTTATTTTATTATTTTTAGGACTTAGTTGGCTAAGGGAGCCATTAAACTCGTCAGGTCAGTTCATTCCAAATGGCTTGGGTTAATTAGATACCCCGTTCCGGATCTGACCTTCCAGTTGACGGTGTGTCACTTATGCCCATCAACAAATGGTGCTAGAAGGAGGGCCGATGTAAATTTAATGATTAAATGTTTTACCCCTCAACCTATCATAATTCCAGATTTATAAAATTTTCTTCTGTGTCATCTTAAAACACACTAGAAGGCATGCCAGACTGACAAGCTGGCCTTGCAAGAGTCTTTGTTTTGAATGTATTTAATTCCCCATGGCTCCCCAAATCACTGTGTTGGAACATGATTTCCACTTGTCATTACTTGATATTCCCAACGAGACAGTCTCTTGCTTCTCCAAACTTACCTTTGATGGTGGGGGGGATGTATCTGCTAAAGACCATATTAACAAGTTTTGGTGTAAATGCATCAAGCATGATATTTTTGATTTAAAGGTTTTATGTAGACTATTTTCTTTTACTTTTAGGGATTGGATTAAACATTGGTTTGAGTGTTTTCCAACATATCACATTTTTTATTGGTTTCAATTTGTAGAGGAATTTTTAGATTCTTTTTAAAACTATGATTACAATCAATTATGTGAAGAATTTTAGACTTTACTAATCAATCACAATTCATCTCCAGAAGGATTTTCAACAAGAATCCATCATGTTTTCTGTAAATTTAATTTTGATGACATGTCATTTGTACTAAATCTCCTCTATGATCATTGCATCCCTTTCATCCAGTCATATTCAATTGTGAATGATGAATCGGTTACAAATCCTATCACTCAATTGTGAGAAGAATTTTGTTCGTAGGATGAGAGGAATCCATCCAAAAATTTTGAACAAGCAAGGGAGGTAGAATCTATTGAAAAGGTTCTTACTGACAATCAAATTGGTTTTTCCTCTGAATCATTGTATTTTCAGTCCTCAACCATTGTGGAAGAAGATTCGATGTTGGGTCAAGGTGATTGTCCTCATTATTCTAACTCTTTCTCTAATCGGTACTTAAATTCAGTTATTGAAGAACACTTAGGTGATGAAATCAATCTTAAGCATTCTAACATTCCAATGAAACTGATTAGAGATGTAGATCTACAATTGGAAGAAGAAACCTTAAAACTTCATCAACAAATCATACCTTATCCACATGAAATATTAGATGTTTGTTATGAAAGTTTTAAATTGTCTATCATACATGAGGAAAATTTAGACGATCATATTATGTTGAAGTATTTATCACAAAAACAGAGCGAAAGTTTTAAGGAAAGTGGAGAGGAATGTCTTGAGAATACTATTGTTAAATATCATAGCTCAAAAGATTCTTTTCATGTGCTCATTTATGATTACTTTTACTCTTTATATCCCGATATCTTCTTAGATTCTGATGGACATGATACTTTACCCACGTTATCTTACTCTTTTCCATCATAATCAGATCTTTTCAATATGCCAATATTTGGTGAAATTAATTCCATACATAACATTTTTGAAGTCATATTTGACGCTCTTTCACTTTAATCACTCACATGGGAAAAATACATGTTGCGAGATGATTTTACATGATTTATTTTTGTAAAAGACAATGCACTCTCTCTTATGGAGATAAAACATTCTACATTGAATATTCTTTCTTTGGTTAGTTCGAATTTTAATTATTATGCTTCGCGTTCTGAAATGGTCCATCTCATCAAAGGATGTGTTCAAACCAACAATATAATTGATGTCATGAATCCTCTTATGATGTGTTCCCTATTGATATATCTATTGCGTTGAAGTCATAGTTTGCATCCTAATGACACGATCTAGAATGGCTGGAGGATTCATATATCAAGAAGTTTCAAAAGAATGGTAAGGTAATGTCTACTTTGTTTTTAAATGAATATATAGGAGGTAATCATGACATATTTATTTTGTATATGCAAATACTACATTTTTTTATTCCAATTTTCGACTTTCTATGCCCTGCAGGATTGAAGATGCTCTTGTGGCTGCACTAGAAATATGATTTTACTTAGTGTTTTGATATATTTAGTAGTTTAGATTAGGTTTAGGAGTAGGTTCCCTTTAGTTTTATTTATCATTGTTTCTCTTTGTAATAATTTAGTTATGAACACAAGTGGGCACACCAAGAGAACCATAATATGACTATCATTAGGGAAGTCCACTTTAGTCATTTTCTCTTTGCTTTTCGTTGAATATTTCTTTTCAAAAACGCAGTATCATCATGAAAATTTTAAATGGAAAGTAAAGAGATAAGTAAATTTGAACTGTCAATTCAACCCTAACCCAAGGTGCCACTAGTAGGACCGCACTCATATTAATAAGGATTTTTTTATTTTATTTTAGTATCTCTTAAAAACTACTTCACCTGAGAAAATTGGGTTTGCCCCCTTATAAATATTTTTAGTTTGTGTGTTCTTTGTTTTATTTTTCTTTTTCATTTGGATTTTGTTTTCCCTAATGATTATGTCTGAATCACCATTCATTTTTTGAAGGGAATCATAATTTTATTCATTTTCAACAATTGATAAAATTTCAAGCACCTGGACAGTAAGTGCTAAACTCAGATCAACAGAAGTAAGTTTTTGTTCGGTTATTGTTTCTAGTTTCTCATTAAAATCACAGGAAGACACGATTATCCTTAAAAAAATTCTAACGCCGTCCCTATTTTAATGAGAACAACTCTGTTAGCATTGGAATTCACCTATGGATTGCGGTAGAGGTAACCCCAAGGCCCATCGACCTATATGTCACAGTGAATAATTTTAAGAGAGGTCTAATGGATGCAGACTCAGTATCATGTCGCTTTAACTTAGAAACATTGGGATGATACGCATATATAAATGAGGTCTTGATCTAACTTTAGTCAATAAGTTTGTATAGTGGTGAGCAGGTGGAAGAACATGAGGAAAACATGAAGGTCTGCTATGGACATTCAGTCTTCCAGCAACCTCTGGAGGAAAAGTTTCAGATGCAAGATCCTCTTGGATTTGATAACTTCAAGAAACTGACAATGTTGTAGCAACAACTACAATCAAACCTACATTACACTACAGTCACAACACTCGACTGGATCATCCATGGCCTAGCTCTCAGAATTAGAAGCAAAGAAATGAAGGGGAAACTGATTGTCATTAAACAAGAAGTCTCAAGTAATGATACATAATCAGAGAACTAGAGGCCTCATCAAAACTTTACAAATAGGGAGCCTAGCTGAACCATCGACAGTAAAAAAATTAATATGAGAACGAATCCTATATACTCATAGAAAACCCTAGAGACGTGCTCAAGATTTTGCATTGAAGGATTTACATATGTATGCTTCCTGGAAGACTATGCATGTAGTATCTGGTCAGATGTGAACCTCATTCAGATGCAACTGTGCTTTAGAATGAACCTGTAGATGAGATGAATAACTGACAGTCCTTCTTTGGGCTTTCCATTTATGGCAGAAATGATGTTCAACCACCACCAACCAACCTTAATAACTACTTCATCGGGATTGAGAAGACCTGAGTCAACTCTGCACTTGTAGGACATGGCGGCCTTAGAATTTTGTCATCTAGGTCTGAGCCAGATGCTTGTGGGGAAGCCTGATAACAGAATGTGGCTGCCAACGAAGTGATTGGTGTGATCGGTATGGACTAGCAGAGAGGATATAGCCAAGTGGATAGCCGTGGATGGGAAGAGGAGACTGAGGATAGTGTAGGGACCACACAAGCGGGGGTTGAGGTGTAATGGGATGGAGGTGATGTGGAGTGAGGTGGCACAAGTTGTGGGAGTTTATGAGGGGATAGGTTTCGGCAAGATGGTGAGTGGAGGATAGGTGTGAGGGAGAAAAAGTGATACGGGAGTGGCCAATTGTCGACCTGAGATAGGGAGCTATATGCACATGCGCATATCGAGGCCACGAAAAGCAGTTTGATTCTTCCCACTTTTGGGCCCGATGTGTGTCTCTGACTGACATGTCACTCCAAAAAACCATGGTTTCGTCCTCGGCTCGCCCTACAAATTTTATCGTTCACACATGTTGAGGCCTCGATATGATCAACAACTGTCAATATGAGGTGCATAGATCTCAGGCACCCAGAATTGCACATTTCTTATCACTTGCACCAAAAGATCACATCAGTCATCCGACTTAGTATAGAAGCCAAAATGTGGGTATTTTGCCCGCTTTCTTCCACTCTTCTGCCAAAATGCCACTTCCTAGGGAAACACCCCCCTTTACAAATAAATGTGACAACATTAGACTCCATAGGGGATGGCTTGCTCCCTGTGAGAAACCAAGAACTTTTCTACAGTTTCAGTGCCTTAATGTTGGGTTGGAGTCTTCTACTAGAGAACAAAATAAATAAAAATAGGATGGTATTTACAATGGCAAGATGTTGACTACAGCCTCAAACAAAAAATGTTTTCAGTAAGCGCCCATTTATGGGACAGCCAAAACATTTATCACACTCCAATTTCTGCAACCTATAAGTGTTGTTTGGAAATGCTTCAAAAATGTTGAAGGGATCGATCCAAAGGGATTCAAATTTGCTATGTTTACCTTTATCTTGTCTGGGTGCATCCCATTTAAGTACTAAATCTCCTAGCTAGAAATTCATTTTTCTCGACTTTCTGTCAAAGGCTTGCTTGATATTTTGTTGATGTTCATGCGCTTTCTCCAGTAGCTACTCTCTAGTCTGCTGGACATCTACTAGTTGATGAATTCTTCTGTTCATATCGCCAAGTTCTCCATGGTAGTCTTGGAAGAATTTCCCTACTGGTAGGGAAAACTGAGAAGGAAAAAATGATCCAGTCCCCTATACAAGTCGAAAAGGAGAGATTCTTAGGGACCTCTTTGTTGTCACTTGATCATCCCACAGAGAAAATTTGAGCTTTGAATCCCATGCTTTCATGTTGTCCTCTAACACTCTTTTGATAATATTTATAAGGCTCTTGTTAGATGACTCTGCTAATCCATTTCCTTGGGGGTAGTAGGGGGTAGCGTGGATTAATGAAATTTTGAACTGCTCACAAAACTTTATCAATGGTTCAACCTTTAAGGATGCAATGTTATCAGTGATGATTCTGTTCAGACAACCAAACCTTGCCATAATATCTTCAAGAAAACCAATGATCACTTTATAAGAAGCACTCCTTGTGGGAATAACTTCTATCCACTTGGTGAAATAATCTGTTTCAGTTAAGATCCACCTATGTTGACCAACTGAAGTAGGATGAATTTCCCCAATGACATCTAGGCCCCACTACTAAAAGGGTCTTGAAGCTACCATAAGCTTCAATGGAAGAGACTTGAGATTTTGCTTACCAGATAATTTCTGACATTTGATGCAAGCTTTGAATTTTTCACAGACATCGGTGAACAGAGTAGGCTAGAAGTACCCAGCCTTGAGAATTTTATAGGCTGTGGTCCTCCAGAAGTGATGTCCCCCACATAGGCTATCATGAAATTCAAGAATAATTTGTTGGAGCTCCTGTGGGTCTAGACATATCAGAAGCACTCCTAGGGGGTCTTTCCAATACAAGACCTCATCAATAAGGCAATATATGATTTCTTTGAGATTTAAATCTCTTGCCTTCTTTTTCCCCATTCCATCAGGAGGCCTCAACTCTTGCAAAAAGAATATAATGTCTTTGTACCAGGTACATTCTACCAATGGAGGGCTATCCCGCGGATTTTTATCAGACAACTCATCTTGCCGACTTTCTGAGCAAGTGATGTTGAATTTAACCCCCAAATATTTACAATTAGATTCAGCCAACAACTTGGCTAAATCTTGGCCTTTAACTAGTTTGGTGGGTTTTATTTCGAGGTCAAATTCAATGATTTTGGCAATCCACTTGCTCCTTCTTCCGTCTATGTTAGGCTGGGTGAGAATGTCCTTCATAGAAGATGAAGGAACGCATGCAATGATTTTTGAATGCAGAATATAGACTTTGAAATATTTGAGAGCTTTCACCAGGGCATAGGCTTTTTTCTCCATGATGTCATATTTTACCTCTGCATCCCTCAATGCTTTGTTGAAAAAGGAAATAGGTTGCTCCAGCCCTTCTGTATTTTTTGGCAACAAAGCAGTCGCATTTGTATCAACAGAAGAAAAAGAGAAAATCCGAAAATCCTTGGAATAATCAGGAATGATAAGCACATGTTCCTCAGTTAGGGCCTTCTTGATATAGCTGAAGGATTCTCTAGACTCAATAGTCCACTTTACTTCATTCCCCTTTTTGAGCATGGCTATGATATGCTTCACCAATTCAACAAAATTTGAAGAAAACCTTCACAAAAATTTAATTTTTCCCAAGAAGGACTGAACTTCCTTGTATCTGGGAAATGACAAGGTTTGAATAGCTTCTACCATGTTTGAATCAATTATGACCCCCTCAGCTGATACAATGTGCCCTAACAGCTTTCCCTCCTTCATAGAAAACAATGATTTCTTAGGATTCAGGGAAAGTCCAAACCTTCTACATGTCAAGAAGACTTTCCTCATATGAAAACAATGTTCTTTATCATATCTGGAAAAGACTGTTATGTCATCTAGATAGATGGCCGCAAATTTATCCTTCTCCCCAATGAAGGCAATGCCCATAGCTGATTGAAAGGTTTCTCTTGTGTTCATTAATCCAAAGGGAATTTTTGCATACATGAATGTGCCCCAAGGAGTGGTGAAGGTTGTATTTTCTCTATCTTCAGGAAGGACAGAGATCTGATTGTATCTATAAAATCCATCAATCGTGAAAATCCTAGATGCACCAGATACCCTCTGCAACATGTGTTCCATCTTTGGCAGGGGGTAATTGTCCTTCTTTGAGCTCCTGTTCAGGTTCCTAAAATCGACATAGAGTCTAATTTCTCCACTCTTCTTCCTCATTGGTACCAAGTTGGCCACCTACTCAGAATATCTCAAAGGGACTGTTGGAGCCACCCCTGTTTTTCTAGCCCTTCACAAGTTCCATTCTTAATGCTTGAAATCTAAAAATGTTTTTTTCTTTTCCTCTGAGATATCGATGATCTCTGAAGCTTGATCACGTGAGCAGTGATGATTTTTCCACTCTCGAAACAAGTCCCACCTGTCGTAAAATGTTTCCTTTCTTGTTCTACTTCAGGATCTCGTAGATCGGATACTATAACTCATGCATTTCACATGTCCTGAGTCATGAAACAACGAAGTCATTTTTGGTCTTCACTCAAAACACTAACGAGGGTAAAGTTTTCCCCAACTCATGATTAAGCGTCATCGGGGTTTCGCGCCTCGGCGATTTCCGAACTCCAAAATTTATTTTCATAACACCGATAGCCAAGAACACGAGTTCCTTATTCGAGTAACTCATGTCAAGGTTGAGGGTAAAAGCTTAACCGTGGTAAAATCTTTTCTCGCCATTTTGCCACTCGACATTGTCCTTTTTGAAAGTTTGATCATATAAACCCCGACTCGCGAAGTCATGATGCAGTTATAACGTGATTAATTAATTACTTAATCCAAGATTATCTCCCCTTTTAATTAAGTCATGTTATCACGATCTCATGGTTTCACAGCTCAACATGTAGATCTCCCAGAAATTTATCTTCGAATCTCCGAGTTGCGATATTGCGAGTATAATAATTATAAAATTAATCAAGCCCCAAATCGCGATTACCTTTAATTAAACCAAAATTGATCTTCGCAGTCTCGTGAGTTAGAGACTCAAAATGTTAAAGGAAAATCCATGATATAGCGAGTACCGAAACACTGTTAACAGTGGTAAAACCGAATTAATTAAATGAATGAATATCCTATGCTTTAATGTCTGCATGATTTACGAGGTAGTCTTTTCCTCCATGCAGCAATAGAGAGTTTAAAACCGCCAAAATTTATGACATTGATGAGGAAATAGGGTAAATCATTGTATAAGATCGAATTTTTATGATAGAATTTATTTCCAAAGCTGATTTGACAGACTTGTTATGAAAGGTACTGAGTTTTTGAGTATATATCAGAGTTGTATTTCATTATAACAAATGCATTTTCATAGTACGCAGAGCTCACCACCTATGAGTAAACTGACTTCTGTATGTATACACAGTTCTATCACAGAAGATCTAAAACGCAAACTTCAGCCATGGCTCCGCGAAAAGTAGCAAAGGCGAATGTGGAGGTTGCAGGACAAGGCTCAGACAATGTCTCTGATACTTCACCCTAAAGTATCAACTCGGTCTCGAATTGGTCATATGTTTCAGATATTCTACAAGTAGAATTGGTGGACTATTCTGACGACTCCGACGACAATGAAAGAGATGATTTAACCACCAAGTACAAAATAATTGTCCAATCCAGAATGCACAGAGTAGCAGCCAGACCACGGTTGCTTCCATATTACGATATGGTCCGATGGGCATTGGACCATGTGGACATACCGACTAGGACTATCATGAACGATCAAAGAGGCACCATCGGGACCTTAAGGCTGAAGCATCTGCAAACCATGTACAAAATGCTCGCTACGTCTGACCACACATATGGCATTGAGTTCTTGGAAGAATTCAAGGAGAAGGAATGCGAACAGTATGATAAAACCATGTCCAGTTTGATAAAGGATTGGGTTTCCAACACTATGAAGTTCAGAGCCGATACCCACAATGTGTATTCAATTGCTTCGTTAGAACCACAGTACAGATATGTCTCCATGATGACATGCCGGTAATATGGGAAGGAGGACACATCGCATTTTTTCCTTGCGTGGGTGCCTCTAATGTTTCGGGTTGCTGAGGGCTGTTCTTTTAACTAGGCAAAGATGCTTTCAGATAGCTTGGCTAATCAGGTCACAGAGTATCGGGAGTAGAAGGAAAATGGGAAGGCATCGTCATTTTTCATGTCCATGTACATTATGGATGCAATTTGTTCTATGACACCATTTCCATTGATGAACTAGACTTGGACTCCAGCCGAAGATGAACCCATACATATATATCAAGCAAAATTATGGGAAAAAAAAGCAGAAAATTTTGCATATGAAATTTTTAATTGGGTGATGGTGCCCCTGCACGTCACCATTTTTGGTCACCAGCCACCCCAGATCACAGATAGCATAGAAACAAATTTGAGCAGCATCGTGGACTGGTATGTAGAAGTTGAATTTTCCTACTTCAGAGTCTTTGGGGCTTTTGTTCCCCCACATGCGCTGCCATTGTTCATTCCCGACAAGCTGGCTTGTCGCGAGGTTGCCCGACAAATGGTAATTGGCAGTGTAAGTAAAGAGCTTAAAGGGTATTCAAAGAAGGTATGGTCGTCTTTTCCTATTCATTTGAATTCTTATTCATTATTAGATTTTGGGCATGCCAAAGTTGAGGCGACAGCCCTGGAAGACCTAAATTTGGTCTCCATCGAATACAAGAAGAACGATCCACAGAGGGTCATGAGCAATCATTTGGCTAATTGCAGGCTGAAAATATTTGAGCATGAGAATTCACCCTCGGATGACATTTTCCAAGGAGTGAGGTCCTATGAAGAAATTCTAGCCCGGATTCAATCCTTGGCACCCGAGGATAGAGCCGAGGTATTGAAATTCTAGGAACACCGACGTAGCTGTCTCCCTGCTTTATTGCGAGGTGAGGGTCCAGGTATTTCAGAGATGAAACAGAACGATGCTGAAGGTTCTAAATATGCAACTCCCGACCAAGGAAAACACTAGGATGAGGAGGAACAAACGAAGAATCCAGAAGCAGAGGAAAATACTCTGGACCCGCCAAAGAAACAGAATCCGGAGACAGAGATAAAGACCCCAGAACCGCCAAAAGAAGCAGAACCCGATCGATACCCCAGGAAAATCGGTGAAACAGATCGGAGAACCCATCACATCTGTCACCCCCTTGCAGTCGACGCAGGGAAATATCGAAGAAGGATGGATATTCAATGAGGAGATGAGGCCCGTAAGAGTAGAAGAACTCCCTCTGAATGAGTTTTTCTTTGATAAAAAGAGAAAAGAAGTAGTTAAAAGGGAATTCTACCAGGAAGGAGAGTCGACTTCCAAAATGTATAAAGTTATGACCTATGGAAAAGATAAAAAGAATGAGCAATTCGCCACTGAAATCACAGGGACGCTGGGAGCGTATGCCTCGGTGAATCAATTCTCAGTCAGACTTTTAAAGAACCAATTTAGAAGAAAAAATCGCCTAATCAGGACTCTTGAAGCCAGATTGGCCATAGCCACCGAGAATGCTAAAGGTTAGGCGAGCATGGAAATAGAGCAGGCCAAATTGGCCAATAAAAATGAAATATAGGTGCTCAAAACTAAGCTTGAGCAAGCACATCTGGTGGTCCGGGATGGTCGGATGAAGGCGAGCCAGTAGAGAAATTTGATTGAACAGCTGGAGACTCGGGTAGAGACCGTTGAGAGAAGAATGATAAACACCGTGATGTTCAAATCCTAGGCAATCGAGATTCGGAGCAGAGTTTCTGCAGCGTAGCAAAATTTTCTCTCCAAGGTGGAAGCAATCCGTGACAAATTTTTATTGGTAAATCAAGTTTCCGAGAACTTATTGGCCAGAGAGAGAGATGCCGGAGCGGCTCAGGTCGCCTTCCAGGAGGCGGTGATAGCTACGAACAACAGGATTTCGGCAGGTACTCCCAGGCTCACCATTCCAGAACAAACCAAAGAAAATATTCTGTTAAAGGAATGGGAGAATAACATCGCCGAAGGCAAACAACAAGCCCAAAAGATAACCAACTCCTTGGAGGAAGCCTTTAACTCTATAGATGGTGAATTGATGGGCATTGATAGCGGGTGCGATGCCGAGACGCTAATGCAAATGAATGTGGAACAGATCTCGCTTGATCTGAAGGATAAGGAAGAAAGAGATTCGGACGATATCTTTCAGATGACTGTGGTGGACATGGTCCAAGTGGATAAATGCATGATCAAACCCACCGGGCAATTATGCGCCATCGACATCGTCAATGGTCAGATGGAGGACAAGCTGCAATAGTTAGCCTGAGAATGTTACTTCTTCGAGGCCAGCTGTCAACCAGAACCATCGCGGCTAATATCTCAGCTAGTGGAAAGATGTATCGCCTATACCGAGCTTGCACAATGATAAACATCTGGCACCAAGTGAGGACAAAGTAGGAGAAATGGAGCGATTGCACTCCTTCCTGTTGTAACCGAAATTTTGTGACTATTGAGTTTCTACTGTATTTGTAAAATTGTATAAATATATCACAGAAAGAAATACAAGGGGCTGGACCTTTTTGTGTCATTTGTAATAGAGTTTTTTACATTTGAGAGTTAATACAAGCAGATCTAAAGATTCTCAATTCCGTCACGATTGTGTTACAAGTTTGCTTCCTTGTATCTTATGTTTCATTTCATTTCATATTCTTAATTGATGTGGTTCATTATAATTTAGTACGACCACTACTATAGTGAATGAAGTTTGGTTTTCTGCATTTGTTTACTGTTTTTCCTCTGTACCAGCTATCAGCGAGTGTAAGACCAGTCTGTATTTTCAGAATTCTACACATATTCTCTGCTACATCGGTTAATTCCTTACGTTTTTCCTCTACTGTTTATGTGTGATATTCTCCCTTGATAGGAGCCTTACATCATAGACAGTCAAGTGTTTTTCTCCCATCTCACACTCTTATTAAAAATATAATACAGTTACGGGAATGAGCCTTTGATTTGCATTCATATTTTATTTCTGAAACCGTAAATTCTCTTTTATACGACCAAATTGAGACAACACTTAATCCCTTTGAATTTTTTTTCCCACTTTTACTGTTCCTCCATGACTGTCCCTGTACCAACATAGCCTAACATCGAACCTAGATTATTGAACCAAATGCACATTGCCTTAAACCTCTTTGACACAATTCTTAAGATGGCAACTAACCAGGCCGAACTTGAATGGCCATGGGAAGCCATTGAACAAGACATAACTATCCAGGAACAGTTGGAAGCCAGACAACGCCAACGAAGAAATCTTCCTTAGTTTCCTTTGCCGAAGGTTGATGTTTCTCCCCTCTCCACCTTTTCCCACTTTCAGATGCCTTGACACTGTACTTCTAAGCCTTAAGTACAGACTCAGGAACAACATCTTTCTGGCGCCGTTGCCGGGGACCGAAGTTACAAATTCTTTTTCCCTGGGAAAACGACAATTGTTTTTCATTGAAAGTGTTACCCTTTGATAGTGAACAAAGAGTACACACCTTTTAAGGATTTCTAAATCCTTCACTTGGCAACTCCAAAAATAATAAACTGGCATCCAATCGAAGGAATACTAGACAAAACTTGAATGGTAAGCCGATTACGCCCATTACTGATCCCGAAAAGATTCTAAAAGCGAGAGGCTCTCTCAAGCCAACCACTGCAGTTTACAGGCTTAAAACGCCACCGCTGAAGACTAAAAGTTCTTTCGAACCCTCAACTTTGCTCAGTCCTCTCTTTGATACTAAAGTCTCAATGCCAAATTGCTCCAAAATTAGGAGTGATATCCATCCGACAGTCTCATTAGTACACAAAGAAAAGGACCCTATTGAAAGTTTGTCGGCTTTTGAAGTACTATCTTTTCTTCAGTTGAATTTCCCGACTTCGCCAAATTCTGAAGAGTGTGTTACACACTCGATTTCCACACCCGTCGGTTCTCCCGATTTCATTTCTTGCAAATCCGAAGAACAGAGTCCTCGCGTTCCTTATTTTTCCTCGTCGGATTTCCCTCTTCGCAAAGAAAACAAAGAGTCACTTTTAATTTTCTAGAACCCCCTTTATAACTTTCCACAAATAACAATGGTAGCTATTGGAGGAGGAGGTGGAGGGTTTGTAGGAGGAGGTGGAGGTTTTATCAGAGGAGGAGGGGGAGGAGCCCCTCTAGGAGGAGCTAGAGGCCAAGGGCCTGTCCCCCCTCCTAGAGTTTTTGCAAAAGTTGCAGCCAGATATGCTCCCTTAGTTTTGCTTGTCCCTCTACATGACCTTCCCTAAAATTACATAAAAAATCTACCAAAATTCACCGGGGAAGGGGATCTAACCGCGACAGAACATATTAATTTCTTCGATCAATTCACTGACATTCTAGGTATCGAGCATGAGAATGTATATTCGAGACTCCTTGTCCAAACCTTCGAAGGTCAGGTCAGAACTTGGTTTCGGAGCCTACCCACAACTTCTATCCTATCTTATGATGCTTTGGAAGATGCTTTCCTCAGACAATGGGGTGAGAGAAAAAACCATCTGTATTATTTAACCGAATTTGGGTCTTTAAAGAAAAAGAACCCAAAAACAGTCATGGAATTTATTCAGAGATTCAACAAACTGTACAATAAAATCCCAGCTGAGGTTAAACCATCCCAACCTGTGGCCAAAGCAACTTTCGCCGGAGCTTTTGATCCGAATTTCACACTCCTTTTGCGAGAAAGAAGGGGAGCCACCTTAAACCGAATGCAGGATGATGCGGTAGAGATAGAATATAATATGATGGCATCGGGTAAGCTTAAAGCTAAATTTGAAACTGGAAACTGGGAGGCCAAACACTTTAGAGAGAAAGCAGGTCCTTCAGGGTCAAATAGATCCACAGACAATAGGGTGGACGATATGGCCAGGGTGATTAAAGAATTGGGAAATAAAATATCCAGAATGGAACTCGTACAGGCTAAAGTTGACTCTTTCCTGAAAAATGATTTCAAGAGGAACCCAAACCCCCCAAACCAACAAAGACAAATAAAAAATGAGGATCAAAAAATATAATCTCCCTTAAAGAATGAAAATTTTATAGGAGCGAACGATTTTCAAGACTTCGGAGATTCGGACAATGATGTTGCGAATTTCGGTGATGACTGCACTCAGCCATATCTGACCTGAGAAGACTATGAAAAATCTCTAAACACGTGACAACCGTCGAAAGAGGGTGAAGAATATGATCACACTGATCTCTGTGAATCTCAACCAGAAACTGAAATGATAATGGTTGAGTTTCAACCAAAGTACAACCTAAGGTCTAAGAGTAAGCCCACCTCAACTGCCTAACCCATGAAGATCCTTCAAAGAGGTCAAAATTATGAGCCTCCTTCGGGAGAGACCTCATTGCCCAATAACAAAATGAAAACGGTAAGCACACAAGAGTCCGAAGTGCAAAAGGTTGAAACTCCAGCACAAGGATCCGAACCAGTAAATAAAGTTACATATTCAACCAGGACCATGAGTGATAAAGTTGTCCAGACAAAGAAGTCAGAAAGGAAGGAATCGAAAGTCTCAACCAAAGAAACATACAGGGTGAGCGGATCTTTCAATTTCAAAAATGAAATAAATAAAATTAAGATACCAATCCCTTTGGTAGAATTAGCGAAAAACCCCGTTTATCGCAAGCAAATTACCAGAGCGATGGGTGTCTATGAGCTAGAAAGTCAGTCTGATATTTTAAATTTAGAAGATAACAAACCTAACATCACTTTTGGTCCCCATTTTGAAGGGGCCAAAGAAACCATTGCTCCCTTTTATATCACTCTGAATGTGTATGATCAATTGCTACATAACTACATGTTAGACTCCGGAGCCTCCCATAATGTTATGCCTAAGATTATAATGGACAAGCTGGGCCTCCAGATCACCAGACCTTATGGAGATCTGTACTCTTTTGACTTGAGAAGGGTTAAGTGTTTGGGGATGATAAAATATCTGGTAGTTTCCCTGGCCCAGGTCCTGGTTAAGAGTATCATGATGGATGTGGTTATCGCAGATATTCCCCCTAAGTATGGCATGCTGTTATCTAGGTCATGGGGAGCCAAGTTGGGGGGTTCTCTTCAAGTGGACATGATGTATGCCACAATCCCTGTGTTCGGTGGTCAGTTCACTCGGTTGTACAGAGAAACAAGATTAGCATATACAGTCAGTGACCCTCAAAACCCAAACAACTTCCCTATTTACATTGCATACCAAGATCTGGGAAATTGTATCTTGTCTTTTGATGATGGTTTAGACAGTTGTCCAGAAGAAAACAATATAGAGCGAGAAGAATCAGATTACATGACAACAGATCTGTGTAACACTGGTGTTTGGAAAATGTATTTTGATGGTGCTTCATCTTCTGAGGGGGCGGGTGCAAGAGTGATTTTAGTGGCTCCCGGAGGTAAGTTCATCGTTCCCTTTTCCTATTGACTGTAGTGGGACATAGATTACACTAACAATGTATGCGAATATGAAGCGTTGATCTTAGGATTAGAAGCTGCCAAAAAACTAAATATAAGTAACTTGGAGGCATATGGTGATGCAGAGTTAATAGTCAAACAAATAAACCGACAGTACCTAGCCAAGCATCCTAGACTAAGAACATACATAAATTGTGCTTGGGATCTCATGGAAAACTTTTTCTCATCCGTAAAGGTCCATTTTGTCCCTCGCGTAGAGAATCTACACGCTGATGCATTGGCAAAGGTAGATTCAACCTTCTCTCCTCCCATGACTGTCAAACTGAAGTATCACATTGAAATTAGATACAAACCCTCTATACCAGACAATATCAGACATTGGCAGGCCTTTGAAGATGACGAACAAATTAAGACGTTCCTTACAGCAGTGGGTGAATTCTTCAAAACTCATGCTGACTAAGAAAATAAAAATGACTCGATGTGGATCATGCAAGAAGGGGAAGACCCTGAAACCTTCCGAGAAAAAATTACGGATCATCGTATGATGGTCCTTAAAAACAATCAGATTCTAAAAGGATTGATTCCTTTGGAAATACTTTTCGATCAGAATGATGTACCTGTAAAATCCACTTTGCAGCCTCAACCAGAAGAAGTAGAGGACTGTGATATAGGAACTGAAAAATAACCCAGGGTGGTAAAAATATCCAAGTTCCTCCCTCCCGAAGTGAAAGATAAATATAAAAACCTACTAAGAAAATATAAGGATTTTTTCGCCTGGTCCTATGATGAGTTGAGAACGTATGATACTTCCATAATTGATCACAAGATACCTTTGAAGCCTGGGGTCAAACTGTTTAGGCAAAATCTTAGGAAAATTAACCCCATTTTGTTACCTGTGATCGAAAAAGAAGTTAAAAAACTTTTAGACGCAAAAATAATCATACCTCTGAGATACTCGGACTGGGTAGCAAACCTAGTCTCGGTTAGGAAAAAGAGTGGGGAAATCAGGCTATGTGTGGATTTCTGAAACTTAAATAAGTCATCTCTCAAGGACAATTATCTGCTGCCCAAAATGGACCATGTGTTAGAAAAATTTGTTGGAGCTAACCGAATGTCTATGATAGATGGGTTCTCTGGTTATAATCAGATCGCTATGAATGAACAAGACAAGGAAAAGTGAGATCGGAAGAGCGTCGTGTAGGGAAAGAGTGTAGATCTCGG
>CBVK0101945950.1:0-19938 GCA_900067695.1 Picea abies
TTTGTGTGTATATATATATATATATATATATATATATATATATATATTATCATTTATAATATTCAAATATTGATCAAATCAATGACTAGTATAATTTATGTCACATCATACTAATCTTGAGAGCAAAAACCATGTATATATAAATGCACTAACATGCTAACATTCAATAAATTTCACACCATGATTAGAGCAAAAAAACATGTATACATAAAAGAAATTATGAAATTTTACTACATCAATATTCAATCAATTTCACACCATGGAAGCAAAAAACCATGTATATATAAACATGATTGTGAGATTTTAAAGTAAATCATAAAATAACCATGTAATTATTTTTATGTATGTAAATAAGTAGCACACTGCCACACCAAGGGAATGCCAACTTTGTATACAATATTGAATGAAAAAATATGTACATAAAAAATAAATGATTTTGACATCAAAATTTGATTAAATTGTTATTAGCGCCTCTTCATCTGCTGAACCATTTTCATCCTCATTTTATAAAAATGTAATAAAAGACCATTGATTTCACTATAAATAATAAAATAAAATAAAAAACAATTTGCTCACATCTAAAGATGTAATAAAAATATGTAAGTTAAATAGTTCTCAATGCTCTATGAGTCACCTGCATCATCACCTATATGGAATAATATAATATATTTCCATTAATGATGAATAATTCCAACAATATATAAGTTAAAAAAGAATTACATTGGGTATCCGTGGGCATGGGATGAAAATCTTCCACCACACTTTTGTAACACTTCTTTATGATATACTTTAGTTCTTCCATAATGAGCTCACAATTATAGTTTTTTAATTATATGCAATAAGAGAAAACCATATTTAATAATCACATATATTACACTAGTGTATTAACATTAACGTAAACGTGGGACTTATAGCCCACATTTCTCACCATCATGGATATGTAATGTCCCCACTTTGGGACATCATTATATTACAAAGTGTTATTGTAATGTCCCCACTTTGGGACATCATTATATTACAAAGTGTTATGCTGACTCGAGTAACCAGATGGGGGTGATAGTGAGTACAAGAGATATTGAGGGTTTTTATTGGGCCCGACTTGCATCAATCATCTTATTTCATCATGGTCCATTCCACACAACTTGGATTTGGTTTCGTTGCATTCCGATGATTTCTGTAATTTTGAATTATTATGGGCTATATGTTAATTAAATTCACTAAGAAGGTCATATTGGGCATAATACTTGGAGGAACCTCTTAGTGTAATAGCTTATCGAAACCGGGAGGAATAACACTATAGGATAGGATGATGAGAAATGACTTTCAGTGGCCAGAGAAGCCATAAGGAGGGATAAATCACCTTTTAGAGGTAAAATGATTAATTAATTAATTAAAGTGATTTAATTAATTAATAATAAAATAAAGTAAAAGTCACTTGGAGAGACAAGGTGGACAGGGAAGATAAAAGAGAGATAGGGGCCTCTATTCTCTCATTATGTTGTTTATCAGTTTGATATTTGGCTTCTTGCTAGTGAGCCCATGCACTTGGAGGTTTTGAGGGTTTTGACTTAACAAACCTTAGAAATCAGTTCGGTGGTGAAAGATCCCACCCAACCTGGTCCAAGCTTGGTCACAGAGGTGAAAGATTCCTCCCTCACCATTCTACATCAGATCTATTCAGTCATAGGTGGATTCTACATCAACTACAGGTACATAAGAGAAGGGGTGCGTAGTTACAGGGGGTTTCCAGTAGGCGGGTGCACCATCTTGAGAGGAGTAGCTCGACCTGGAAAGAGGAGGATTATGGGAAAAGGAGCTTCTAGGTGTTCTTGGTATGGCCTAGGGTGCCTTCTTTAGCCTCTTCCGAAGGGTTTTTCTCTGTCAGATTATTTATTGGAGCTTGGCACTAGCTGGAGAAGAGGAGGGCACACTGCAGATTGAGGATTCAATATTTTGGTGGGTCAGTTCTTTGTCTTTTAGCCTGATACTTTTCCAGAGGGTTTCTCTTGGCCCGATCTACAATTTGGCATCTTCCTCAGGGGATTTGAAATCTATATTCTTGAAGGCCAAATTATTGGCTTGTTTCGGCTAGGAGGGTGCATCTGTCATTGGAGGCACTATGGTTTGGGGGTCCCCAAGTTGATCTATTCCTTTGAGACTTCTCATACCTTTTTTCCATCATCAGATCTACCTTCTCATGGAGTTTTGCAGTACTTTGAGGCCATCAGAGAGGAGGATGTACTTCCCTTGATCTATTCCATCCAGAACTTGCACATTGTGAGAGAGAGGGCATCACATATAGCAGAGGGTATCCATTGTATTGCATTGTTACTTGGTCTTCAACTCAGAGAGACTTTTGGAATCCTTGATCTTCATCTATATTGTATCTTGGAGGATATATTAGCCATGCACTCTATGTATTCTAAATCTGTCCCATTTTGTATGAGGTTAGCTATTATTATTAATAAAATCAGATCTGAGGTATTTGTGTTATTTGCTTGAGTTATTTCTACAAGATCTTGTTGTGTACATGTTGTTGGATGCATTGCTATCTTTACTTGCTGCAAAACACATAAAGAACCATCATTATAACCCTAGCGCAACTCATGAGACATAAATATGTGAAGTGTTTGACGAAATTCCACAACCACAAAACACCTAAAAATCAATAAAAACACAATGTTCCTGGCATCTTATCTTGGGACCATTACAGTGGTACCAGAGCGAAGATTCCTCCCAGCCTGAGGGGTCTTCCATAAGGAGAGATGGATAGTAAGGACTTTGCTAGAGATATTGTATGTTGTGAATGGGAACATTATGCCTTTAGTGAGGGATTTAGGGCTCAAGTAAGACTCCAACAATTTATATCCATAAAAAATCCTATGTGGAGCAAAGATGGGGTTACATATTGGGTCAACATAGTATAGAAAAACATAGCCAGAGCAGCTAGATGGACGGAAACACATATTAACTCTACACCCATTAAGAGCAGGGAGATTTTCTACAGTTGCAAAGAGCCTTGGGATCCAGACCACAGATGTAGGGGTAAAGGGAAGGTGCACATTGTTAAGGTGCACTATGACAACGAGGATGAGGGGTTGCGGGACGATGCAACCATAGATGCCTATTTAGAGAAGTTCGATGAGGCTAGTGACTCTTCCACATTTGAGGGACAATTGGATGGACAGGATGATAACACATGTTCTTTATCTTTCCCATAATATAGTGTTGAGGATTCAACACTTTAACACAATGGTGACATGTGTGAGGATTCACATGTGTTGACACTGAGACATGATGATATTAGGAGGTCGGATGACCTACACTTGGGTGTAGAAATGGATTTCAGGGAGTCATGCGTAGAGGAGGATGAGCTTCCTATGATGATCGTGACACATTTGTCATCTTTTCAGACACCTATGATAGCCACGACACATGAGGATATGAGTGGCACCTATGATATGGTGGAGGAGCCTTGTGTGAGGACTGTACATTCGGGGCATATGGATCGACAGACCCAGGAGGAGAGACATGACTTGGAGACAATAGACCTTACACATACCTATCAATATGAGGAGAGTGAGTCACCTCTTTTGGAGACTCCATCATTTGATCAGGTTATGGAGACTAACGATTTGATGGGACACTTACTTCCAGGACCAGTCTATAGTGATGAGGATGCACTCCTTATTGGTCGAGATTACCATAGCACGTGTCTGGACACATCTGTATGGGATCCAAGCGCAAAAGATAGTAGCAGGGTGAGTGCACAAGAGGATACAACTGCCCATACATGAAACAATGTGATTCATATGGGGGTAGAAGTTGGTAATGGTGTGCAGTGGCATACATGAGTACCCAATAGCACAGTGGACAATGGGCTATTCAGTGCCTTATCTTTTGCAGAGAGTGTTGTTGGGGATTCCAAGGTTGACATTAGTAGTGAGGCGTGTGAGGTAGCCCCTCAAAAGGATTGTGATCAGGAGTCACGATACTTGGCAAGACAATTGAGAGTTAGTGAGGACATGATCATGGCAACTACTAGGCGCATTAATGACAGACGCGCATTGGTGGCAACTTATTGTTGGAGGGCATCGATGGCACATGATAGTTCATATGGTGGATTTTCCATGGATGTCTGTCATACTCTCAGGGGGAGGGTGACTATGATGAGGGCAAACTACCAAAAATTGTTGATGGATAAATATTACCTATTGGAGGTTGGCGAGATGTGTCACAGGGCCCTGAGGGAGTAGGAGTTGGAGATGGACCAACTCACACATGAGTTGGGGAGCACACAAGGATTCTTGAAAGGCACACATATAACCCTTCAAGAATCAAAGTCCAGATTGGAGGAGATCCTTGAGGAGATTGGTCAGAGATACACCATATCTATCTTAGCAGAGAGTTAGATATGTTCCTCAGTTACATTGATGGAGGATGTCCGGGTGTCACAAGGGATGCCATTCATGGGTAGTTCTGAGACATTCAGTCATACACATACACATGAGGATTCCAGAGCTAGGGGAAGTCACGAGGACACTTTCATTTTTGTTCCAAGATTGGTTCATATCCCCACAGAGGATAATCCAAAAGTATACCTCAGACATATGATAATGAGAGAGATTCACAGTGGGATTCAGGGGGACGCATTGGATTGCAGGGAGGAGACACACTTAATGGAGCATGGAGATTCATCTCCTTTGTAGCAAGACATAGTTCTGGGAGATCACCTTCACAATAGAAGCAACTATCTGAGAGATGATGGAGGGAGAGTGATTGACCAACAATTTGTGGAGTTATCTAGTGTTGTACCCGATAGTTGGAGTTTAGACGATTTTTCACCATGGGTTCCAGTGGATGAGATTTTGGTCCAGTCCTGGGGATTCACCAAAGCATATGATACTTTCCAGTCCTACAATCGGTTACAAATGTTTCTGTTAGCTTTTTCGGATACTTTCGTCATGGATAACAACACAGGGGGAGATAAACATTGACAGGGGACATGGAGAGTTGGTAGGCCGAGACCACATGATAGGAGAGTCTATATTGCAGACAACAACATAGGGGTGGACCATTAGAGGTAGACAGTTGAGACCTTGGGCATGATGGTGAGAATCTTAGGCCATGGGATAGCAGACATCTCAGAGGGCGACACCGATCCAGATTCTCATGGGGATGAGCATGGAGGGCTTCTGACAGTTATTAGTACGACACATGAGCAATTAGTGGGGATTGGAAGAGATGGACTTCCAATTTTTCCATGGGATCCGAGAGCCCATTTGGTTAGTAGGTTATTTCACCTTATGATGGCCTAGGTTGTGCCAGAGAGCAACACACTTCACTCTTGGATGATTTTGAGAGGGCTTGTCCTATGGGGCGAGACAATTTCTCCCTTTTGTTACTCATGATCGAGTATAGAGATGGTTGGGCATATGTTGTTTCCATAGAGATACCTTTACAGGTTCAACTTCTTGACATCAGGTTCAATTTTCACAGATATTTTAGCATGAGGATTTAGGAGTGGGGGATCCAGTATGTATACTGTGAGCATACAGTCATTATCAGAGTAGTGCAGCGTCAACACAATGATCTTGGGAAGAGACTAGCATGGGACCTGAGGATTGTAGGGATGATAATTTCATTGACTGATGGAGGCGAGTGGATCCTTGCAGGGGAAAGTCACTTTGACTTTCCATTGAGCCTTAGTATTGAGGGGAGCACATCACTTGAGGGTGATTCATGGAGGTCTTATAGTACCTTGCTATGGAAACAACATGTTCAGTTGGTGGAGACCGTGTTGTTCTTGGTATGGACTTGGAGGATAGACTCATTCCGGGTTGAGGCCATGTGTCATTTGTAGGAGACTCATGGTGTTTATATATTACAGGATTTTGCCTCACAAGGTATTGCAATTCAGATCTTGATATGGGATCCAGGGGGTAGAGTGCGTAATAGTTCAACTTTGGATGGAGCCTACTTTGTGTCCCACAGGTGGACATGGGAGCACGATATTATATGTGGATTATGTTATCACATAAAGCTGTCTAAGGGCCACAGGGAAACCCAATCCTTTTCTTGCATGGGTATCAGTCTCGATTTCAAAGCGCACTTTTCAGATCGACCCATTCCAGACTCAAATCAAGCAAACATGTGAGTTCAACTTCCAATGGTTGGGATCCCATGTGGAGTTCAAATCGACGGTTCGCGGGTGTCCGAAATCTGAAAGTGCGTGAAGTATAGCGCCATAGAAAAAGGTCCGAAGTCCCAAGGTCGAGCAAAGGTTAAATCTGGACCGTAGATCTCATCAGGAGAGATCGATGGTGGAAATTTATCGTGGGAATTGTGAGTTCGGAATAGTGTTAAAGTTGTTCGTCAAAGGTCCAAAGTCTCGAAACCCGAAGTGAGAAGGAGCCGTCTGATCCAGAGGGATGCGTGGGTCCAGATCCGAGCTACAGAGAAAGTCCCTTCAGGAAATTTGAAATGAGAGATGCATAAAGCCCAAAGTGCTGAAGTGGCCAAATCCCGAAGTGCCGAAGTGGCCGAAGCTCGAAGTTTCGAAGCGCTCAGAGGTGGAGCCCCGAGTCACAGCCTGAGGTCATATGGGGGGCGTGCCTGGGAAAAGAAACTAGCGCCCATTGCTTAAAGATTTTGTCAAAGTGGGCATTGAGAATTCTGTGGTCTGGTGTTGTGAAAATATCCAAAGCTAGAAATCATAAAGTGTCATATGGGATAAGCGCCAGATCATAGCCCAAGGTCACAAGCATGAAGGGATTATGAAGAAGAATCTTAGCACCTACAACGCCCGTATTGGTCACATGGGAAGATTTGCAGAGCCTCGTGGCGTCAAGATTGACTTGAAGAAGTCGTGGGCACCGCCTGGAATCATTCATGGGTGTTAGGCCTCATCCTGATCCCAATGAAGGAAGTTATTGAAGATAGGGGCGGCAGTTGAGACCTCGTCTCAACCCATAAATGGAAAGCATTGCAGAGATCAAACATGAAGGCGAACTATCCACCTGAAGATTCCTCCTGGATGGATTTTCTTGTAAAATGCATAACTGCGCCTGTCTCGCATCTGACATGAGAAGGCCTGCATAGTCTGACAGAGCGGGTGCTGACTGGAAGCTTTGAATGTAGGGGACCAATCATGCTCTTGGTAGTTGCAGCAGTTCTGAGTATATATACTCAGTTTCGATATTTTGTTAAGGTCAAATGGTTGAGCTAGGCTCCCTGATATTGTAATATTTTGATTGAGAACAACTGGTTCTCTGGTTATGTATTTTTTTTTGAGACATATTGGTTAATCTAAGTCAGCTTTCTTACTCCATCTTATTTGCCTCTGATACTAAGAGAGTTCATGTTTTATTGATTCACATGGATTGTTGTAACTGTATTATGATAATTTTTTTATTATAGTATTGTTATGATTTCTTTCAGCTTCCTTGAAATTTAAATCCAAGAGGACCTTGTGTTTAAGCTTTTCCTCCTTAGGCTACTGGAAAATTTGATGTTCATAGCGGACCTCTACACCTTTCTCACTAAATCTTCCTCCTACTCACCCTTAGTCCAACTCACTGACTGAAGTTGATTCCATACCTCAATTGCTTATGCATGCTAGTCCAGATTTTTGAGTTAGAACACTATTATTATTGAGTTTTCTCCATTTGATCACTCAAAACTCAATTACCCGTGACATATAAACTGATGGGTACTAGGATTACCTTCAATGCAATCTGAAGGTAACTTCTAGTGCTAACATTTTTGGCACCGTTTCTGGGGAACGAATTGAAGAAATTTCCCTAGGATAGAATGACAAAGCTTACTGGTTCTGAAGGTGCAATAGAACTCAGTACATCAAAGATTGCAACTTGCACTTGGCGACTCCACTGTGTCGACTCCACTATTTCATTTGTGACTGCCTCTAGCACACCTCAGCTAACCCAAAGAACTTTTTTGAGAAGGATTTTAGCAGCTGTTTTCTCAGCTTGAAAGTTCCATGGGAGATTGACAACGATAAGATCTGGTCTTTGATGGTGAACAAAGACCATACACATTCAGACTGCATATCATTCACCTGGCGACTCCATGATTAAAGGATCGATTGGCAACTCCACTGGTTCGAAATGGAAAGAATATTGGCTCGGAGGTATGCTCCTTTTAATTTCTCCTCTGTTCTTGGTTTTCCTAATGTTGTTCCTACTCCAAATGAATGGGGTGATTATTTGCCCATATTTACAGAGCGTAAAGAGGACAACCGTGCTCAACATCTCCTTGAGTTTCATGAAATCATGCATCAATGGGAAATACATCATGAGGATGTATTATTAAATATGTTCATGATCTTGTTTGCAGAAGATGATCGCACGTGGTACCACTCCTTACCCCATGCTAGCATCTCCTCCCTGGAGCAGTTTCATGCAGCTTTCAATAGGCATTGTTAAAAGTTTTATTCCTCTGAGTTAATTTGTCATAGTTGTTGTGAGGAATATTAAGACTGTGTTCAAGATATAACTGATTCTTATGAAAGATGTGAGGATGAGGGGTATACCTCGGAGGAGTTAATAAATTCGGTAAAATCACTTTATGCAAGAATAGAGGAATTGGAGGCAGATTTTGCTTGCTGCTCTTACAAAGAAAATGCAGAGGATATTCCGGTCCTTGAAGCAGATGTTCTTGGCAGCCCTGCTTATGATGAAGAATTGATGTCAGATACTGACCAAGAACAAACAAATTTTCATGGATATCTGAGTGAAGATGACGAATAACAGAGATTTTCCATGGTTCCTGTTTATCATGATTATGAATTAGATCCTTGGGAGATCCATGAAGGAGAAAAGGAGGAGTTAAATGGGTGGTTTATCTCCTGTCCAGAACCTGTAAACAAGCAGGTATCACCTAGGATTAGCCTACCTGCATCAGTCCTCCACCCACCTATACACTCTGAGAACATCAAACGATAGGTGAGCAATAATGAAATAAATGAGGTAATTTCTGACCGATTGAGCATGCATGATTATGAATTTTGTGACCATGTGGGGTTATATATGGACCCGTGTTTTTCGAAAGCATTGGAGCCTGCGAAATTTTTCATATTATCATCATTTGGGGGTATAGTCAGTGTTCCAAACCATGTTTTCATTCTGCTATACTACATCCCTAACCTTTTGTGGATCATCTGCAGTGAAGAAAATAATTATATCAAAAGACAGTCTGGGTGGCTATGGTGGAAGTTTGATTTCACCTAGCACTTTGTAAAAATCAGTTAGCTTAGGTTTGTACATAAATAAGCTCCTTCAAGAGCATGTGTGTTTGCTTTCTTTTTGTAAGTAGAGTAGTGTACATATTTCCCTGTTTTATTCGGTGAAAGTTTTGAGCTAGACTCCATAGCCCAACAACTAAGGCACTAGAACTACACGTTCTTGGCAGCTCGCAGGGAGCATGCCATCCCCTGTGAAGCCAAATGTTATCACATAAAGCTGTCTAAGGGCCATAGGGTGACCCAATCCTTTTCTTGCGTGGGTATCGGTCTCGATTTCAAAGCACGCCTTTTAGAGCGACCCATTACAGACTCGAATCAAGCAAATAGGCAAGTTCAACTTCCAATGACTGGGATTCTATGTGGAGTTCAGATCAGCGGTTCGCGGGTGTTCGAAATTTGAAAGTGCACGAAGTATAGCGCCATAACAAAAAGTTTGAAGTCCCAAGGTTGAGAAAAGGTTAAATATAGACCGTAGATCTCATCGAGAGAGATCGACAGTGGAAAATTATCGTGGGAATCGAGAGTTCAGAATATTGTTAAAGTTGTTCGTCAAAGGTTCGAAGTCCTGAAACTGGAAGTGAGCAGAAGCCGTCTGATCCAGAGGGACGCGTGGCACCAGATTTGAGTTGTAGAGAAAGTCACTTCGAGAAATTTGAAATGAGAGATGCGTAAAGCCCGAAGTGCTGAAGTGGCCGAAGCCCGAAGTGCCAAAGTGGCCGAAGCCCGAAGGGTCGAAGTGGCAGAAGCCCGAAGTGTCGAAGTGGCCAAAGTGCTGAAGTGGCTGAAGTGCCAAAGTGGTCGAAGCTTGAAGTTTCGAAGTGCTAAGAGGTGGAGCCCTAGGTCACAACCCAAGGTCATATGGGGGGCGTGCCTAGGAAAAGAAACTAGCGCCCATTGCTTAAAGATTTTGTTAAAGCAGGCATCGAGAATTCTGTGGTCTGGTGTTGTGAAAATATCCAAAGGGAGAAATACTGAAGCGTCATATGGGATAAGCGTTGGGTCATATCCCGAGGTCACAAGCATGAAGGGGTGATGAAGAAGGAGATTAGCACATATAGTGCCTGTATTGGTCACAGGGGAATATTTTCAGAGCCTCGAGGCGTCAGGATTGACTTGAAGAAGTCGTGGGCAGCTCTTGGAAGCATTCATGGGTGTCAGGCCTCGTCCTGATCCCAATGAAGGAAGTTATTAAAGATATGGGTGACAGTTGATACCTTGTCTCACCCCATAAATGGAAAGCATTGCGGAGAGCAGCCATGAAGGTAGACTGTCCACCCAAAGATTCCTCCTGGATGGATTTTCTTGTAAAATGCATAACTGCGCCTGTCTCGCATCTGACATGAGAAGGACTACACATTTTGACAGAGTGGGCATCGACTGGAAGCTTTGAATGCAGGGGCCCAATCACGCTTTTGGTAGTTGCAACAGTTCTGAGTAGATATACTCAGTTTTGATATTTTGTTAAGGTCGAATGGTTGAGCTAGGCTCCCTGATATTGTAATATTTTGATTGAGAACAACTGGTTCTCTAGTTATGTATTTGTTTTTGAGACATCTTGGTTAATCTAAGTCATCTTTATTACTCCATCTTATTTTCCTCTGATACTGAGAGAGTTCATGTTTAATTGATTCACATGAATTATTGTAACTGCATTATGATAAATGTTTGATTATAATACTGTTATGATTTCTTTCAGCGTCCTTGAAATTTGAATCCAAGAGGACCTTGTGTTTAAGTTTTTCCTCCTTAGGCTGTTGGAAAATATGATGTTCATAGCAGACCTCTACACCTTTCTCACTAAATCTTCCTCCTACTCACCCTTACTCCAACTTATTGATTGAAGTTGATTCCAGACCTCAATTGCTTATGCATGCTAGTCCATATTTCTAAGTTAGAACGCTATTATTATTGAGTTTTCTCCATTTGATCACTCAAAACTCAATTACCTTTGACATATAAACTGATGGGTACTGGGATTACCTTCAATGCAATATGAAGGTGACTTCTAGTGCTAACAAATTGATTCAGTTATTTCTTGAGGACAAGCAATATTCTAGCAGGGAGGACTGTAATGTCCCCACTTTGGGACATCATTATATTACAAAGTGTTATGCTGACCAAAGTAGCCAGATGGGGTGATAACGAGTATGAGATCTATTGAGGGGTTTTATTGGGCCCGACTTGCATTGCTCATCTTATTTCATCATCATGATCCATTCCATACAACTTGGCTTTGGTTTCGTTACATTCCGACGATTTCCGTAATTTTGAGTTATTATGGACTATATGTTAATTAAATTCACTAAGAAGGTCATATTGGGAATAATACTTGGAGGAACCTCTTAATGTAATAGCTCATCGGAATTGGGAGGAATAAAACTACATGATAGGATGATGAGAAGTGACTTTTAGTGGCCAGAGAATCCATGAGGAGGGATAAATCACTTTTTAGAGGTAAAATGATTAATTAATTAATTAAAGTGATTTGATTAATTAACAATAAAATAAAGTAAAAGTCACTTGGAGAGACAAGGTGAATAGGGAGAATAAAAGAGAGATAGGGGCCTCTATTCTCTCATTATGTTGTTTATCAGTTTGATATCTGGCTTCTTGCTAGTGAGCCCATGCACTTGGTGGTTTTGAGGGTTTTGACTTAACAAACCCTAGAGATCAACTCGACGGTGAAAGATCTCACCCAACCCGGTCCAAGCTTGGTCACGGAGGTGAAATATTCCTCCCTCACCATTCTACATCAGATCTATTCAGTCACAGGTGGATTCTACATCAACTACAGGTACATAAGAGAAGGGGTGCACAACTACAGGGGGTTTCTAGCAGGAGGGTGCACCATCTTGAGAGGAGTAGCTCGATCTGGAAAGAGGAGGATTTTAGGAAAAGGAGCTTCTGAGTATTCTTAGTATGGCCTAGGGCACCTTCTTTAGCCTCTTCCAGAGGGTTTTTTTCTGTTGGATTATTTATTGGAGCTTGGCACTAGCTGGAGAAGAGGAGGGTGCACTGCAGATTGAGGATTATGTATTTTAGTGGGTCAGTTCTTTGTCTTTCAACCTGAGACTTTGATAGGGGGTTTCTCTTGGCCTGATTTACAGTTTGGCATCTTCCTTAGGGGATTTGGCAGCTATATGCTTGAAGGCCGAATTATTGGATTGTTTCAGCTAGGAGGGCACATCTGTCATTGGAGACACTATGGTTTGGGGGTCCCCCAGTTGATCTATTTCTCTGAGACTTCTCATACCTTCTTGTCATCATGAGATATAACTTCTCATGGATTTTTGCAGTGCATTGAGGCCATCAAAGAGGAGTCCATACTTCCCTTGATCTATTCCATCCATAACTTGTGCATTGTGAGAGAGAGGGCATCGCATATAGCAGAGGGTATCTGTTGGATTGCGATGTTACTTGGTCTTTAGCTCGGAGAGGCTTTTGGAAGCCTGGATCTTTGTCTATCTTGTATCTTGGAGGCTATATCATCCATACACTGTATGTATTCCAGATCTGTCCCATTTTGTATGAGGTTAGCTATTATTATTAATAAAATAAGATCTGAGGTATTTGTGTTATTTACTTGAGTTGTTTCTACTAGATCTTGTTGTGTACATGTTTTTGGATGCATTTATATCTTTACTTGCTGCAAAACACACAAAGAACCATCATTATAACCCTAGCGCAACTCATGAGACATAAATCTGCGAAGTGTTTGACGAAATGCCACAACCAAAAAACACCTAAAAATCAATAAAAGCGCAATGTTCCTGGCATCTTGGCTTGGGACCATTACATCTCTGTGGAAACTAAATTTATTTAATATAATCTCTCTACAATACAGGATGGATTCAAGTCTCCCTCTCTCTATTAATTATCAGCATGCCAGAGACTATTTTTATGGATTCAATGTTGGATTTACCTTAGTTGTGGTGGACAAAGAAAAGCTTATCAATCTATTAGAGTGGACTATATCTTAATTACCAACAATAGATCATCATATGTGTTATTATATGAATGTGGAGTCACCTTCAAATCGAGTTCAATGCTTCAAGCCTTCACTGGTTTGTTTGCATCACCAATTTATTGGAAGATTCATTTCTCCAACATTCAATTGGCCATATCCTTGCACAATATAGAGATATATGTATACTTCCTCTTCAGTAATGAAATCTGTTAATTAAAGGTGCCCACAGAGGACTCTAACACTACCACGAGGTATTCACTCATTGAACCTATGACATAGCACCTATGTTCGTGGGATATTAAAGAATAGCCCTAATTTCACTAGATACTGATAAATCCCTCCAAAAATATTTTTGTTTAATCCCCCTCCCGATAGATCTTTCCAATAAAAGAAACCCATATTTTTAGTAGATACCCCTTTTTATACCCCCTTGTTAACACATAAGATTGTATGGGTAAAAAAAATTCACCTTAGTGTTGTTCTTTGAGTCATAAGGTTTATAGGACATAGGTGTTGAGTCTTTAGGTTGTAATCATAAGTTAGATTTGGTTTCAGAATGAATAAGGCTATGTATATCCTTGGTCTAAAATTTGAGCTATGATATTGTTATCATGACAGGTAAAAAGCCTCATGAGTCATGCCTTTGGTTTTTTATATCATTTCCTTGACATGTCATACATCTAGGTTGTACTCAAAGTCTCCCCTTTTTCACTATAAATCCATTCTAGTGTGGAATCTATATTTTAGTTGGAGCTGTGAACTAGTTAAGAAAGAGGGTTGTGGGTTGGATAGGTTGCAAGCATCCTAGTGCAAATTCAAAATTACCAGCATCAAACTCAGGGTCATCAGGTACTCCATGAGATCTTTTGTCTTGTTTGGAGGTCAGGAAGGGTTTGGCTACTTGATTTTCCTTTGGTGCTACGAAATGGCTCAGGCGCTGCGAATTTAGATAGGTTCTACAAAATGCACTATGAAATATGCTATATAATGTGCTACAGAAACTCTGTTCTAAGACTGTTGAACTGGTATTTTTGACCAGTTGACTTCTAGGAGGATTTTCGGGTGAACCAAGATGAATTTTCAAAATTCAAAGGAGGTTATTGTCAAGCATGGATCCAAGAACATTAACCTCTTTCATTTTTCACACATTTGTCATGGATTGGGAGATTCGAAGGAATCTTTGATCCCTATTTTTTTTCAGTTTTCATGATTTCCTGTTTGAGACATGTTTTTGCGACACGTATTTCGGCCAGTTGGAGATGAATTTCAAGAAACTGAGAGAGGTTTTTCTTTAGAACGAGCTTATATACAAAAACCATTCTCATATTTTACACAACATTTATAGTTTGAGAATTAAAAGTGGCATTTTGAAGCCTAGTTTTCAGAATTTCGCCTCCTGAAAAGTAGGAAATCAGTTAAAACGTGCCATTCTCTGTTTGTAACTGTTTCTATTTTGGAAAAGGGGTTGGAGTTCGAATTGGTGAGCTGGAAAGGACCTATAGTGATATATATTTTATGGTACAAGAGTAGAGTAGGGTTAGAAAGAGCTAAGGGAGGGGGCAGAGTAATAGGAAAGGAACTATTTTGTTTTTGCAACTTTGTATACCTCACTGAAGAGCATGTATTTCAATTGATGTTGGTATTACTAATATGGAACATAGTTATTTCCTTTTCCTTCTATTTTCTGGTTATGTGTGAAGGATTCATGCTATTGTTTTTATGCAGCAAAGGATTTGACTGTGTGAAAGCATCATCATAAACTTCTTTTAATTCCTGAAGTAGGAGGATCTTTATTTCTGGAATTTTTTTCAAGGATTAGTCAGTTGGACTAGATGTACACCTGCACTATTCTCTTTATGTTTCTTCCTCATTCTTCTTTGAAAATTTTATCTTGTTGCTGTTCAGATTTGGATTAGACTTTCTCTGTGGGAACATGGTCTAATGTAGGCATAATTGTTCATTGATGACCAATTGTTATTAGCTCCCTCTCACCTTTCAAAAACACACTTGTTGTTACATTTACCATTACAAATCTATTTGATGGGTATTGAGCTTATCCTCTAGCAGTTTGAGGGTGACTCTCAATGCTAACACCCCCAATACCTATAAATCCCCCTTTACCGACATCCCCCCCAATACCTACAATATATTGATTCTATTTTTCACAATTTAAAAACCTCCTTTATTAATGAACATGATAAGATATTGGTAAACAAGGTGAAACCTCCGTAAACACTACTAACAAAGTCCAAACTCTATTAATTTCATATCTGTAATGCTTAGTTAAGTCTATATTTTACAGATATTATTGTCAATTGAATGCTAATCAATGTAAAAACAATTAAATTCATGTTGTGTGAACATAATGGAATGGAATGAACAATGTGCTTTGTGGTTCTTCTTTATTGTGTAAATGCAACAATTTTCATAACATGTACCTTCCCAATGCAATGAATGGAATATGTGTGTGTGTGTGTGTGTGTGTGTGTGCGTGTGTTTCCTAATAAAAAAATTGAACTATTTGCAATGTGAATTAATATAAAGTTTTTTCTAAAGCTAAAAGGAGAGTGCCTCCTCTGGATTCATTTTTAGTTAAGGTACCCTTGATCCATGTGGATATTGGTGGCCACCCACCTCTTCCAACTGCCTCACATACAGTTTTCATCTTGGCAATTTGTTTCTAGCTTTTCGGGTCCTAAACTTTTGGGGTTATTTTGAGGCCCTAAACAACGTTTTTTGGGCTCGCCACAGTCACACTAGTGACAAAGTTAGAGTGTGATGGAAACATGTGTAGTCCTCGGATAAACCTTTCCAATGGGATATTGTGTGCCTAAAACAGAGATTGTATACAAAAGTTATGACCCCGGGAAGTTGATGTACCAACTTACCCCATCGAGGCCCACATGACTTTTGGCACTTCATCTCCTAGGGTTAGGTTTTTGGATGTCTAGGGTTTTCTGATTACTTCTTGATGCTAAAAAGGAATGGAGGACTCATTTTAATGTGCTCATGCGAATGCATGTAGTTTCCACATCTCTTCTCAGAGATTAGCTACCACCATTTGAGCAAGATTTTTTCATTCTACATTTTACAAATTCAATAGATTTCTTTATTGAATAGATGTTGAGTTTCATTGTATCTCTATGTTAATGTTATAGATCTGTGTTTCATTTCATTCCACTCATAAATCTGAATTAGTGGTATCAGAGTGGTATGATATTCATTTCTTTCTATGTGCATGTCCCCAATGAGGTCAGGGTATAAGCAGTTGGGAATCGAACTAGTTGAGCCTTTGCAAGACGAACCTCATTGAACCTGACTGCCACCCATGGGGGAAGAAAATAGAGACGGAGGGGTAGGATATCCCTTCAAACTGTTTCTTGAGGAATCCCTCACATGACAGAGGAACAAGATGATGGATAATTTTGCGCAAATCCTTCGATGACTTCCAACAGGCGAGGCATCTTCCTCGAGCGGAGGCGCTGCCCCCTTTAAGGTACATATCAATTTTGATATTCATATATTTGAAGGTCAGATAGATGCAGATGCTATAGACAAATATTTAAACCTTCTAGAAGGGTATTTTTTTGTCCATGAATTTTACGATAGATAAAATATTACATTTGTGCTCCTTAAGGTCATCCCCCATGTCAAAGATTGGTGGGAGACTTTCTGTGAGAAAAAGACAATAGAGGAATCTCCATTATTTGCAGTCGCACCCACTTGGGGTTGTTTTAGGGATGCTATTAAGGAACAATACTACCCTGTTGGAAGTTATGATGACTTATATATAAGATGGACCACATTGTGGCAAGAAAGGGACCAAATAGTGCCAGAGTTCACTAATGTCTTCCATACATTGCGCACCAAGCTGGGTATCAAAGGCTCTGAGAGATATCTGGTGCTCAAGTACCGCGACGGTCTGCATAGATACATCCATACATAAATGGATTTTCTAGACATCTCGTTCTTAGGCACGACCTATCGATATGTTGTCAAAATCAAGCAGAACCTTAAACAAAATACACGTCAGTTTGGGTCTGTGAACCCCTCACAACAAAAGCAGGGAAAATGAAACCCCAACCAGTAGAACAAAGAACAGAGAAAGGATGGACAACCTTAGGACAACCATTCTAAGCCGCAAACAAAGAAGGACAATGGCAAGACAAAGAAAGACACTGGGAAGTGGTGCAAGTTCCATAAGATCCCCTAGCATAACACTATCGAATGCCGCTCAAAGCAATCATTGGTGGCCAATATGAAAGCCTCTAAATCAGATGTGGGTTCCAACTTTGAGTCAGAACTAGAAAAATGGAGATGAATCATTGACACAGAACCCAGTGCCACCATCGCTACCACCAAGAGCCAACCTGATGAACCTAATGAACCAGAGGAAGGTGGGTGCCTCTTTCATTTATAGATGTTCGTGAAGGGTATTCCGTTGCACTTTATCTTTGATAATAGTATCCAGAAGAACCTCATCTCGGCAGAGGCTGTCAAGCGATTGGCTAAGTCGACAACACCACACCCACAACTGTACACCATTGGATGGCTTCGCCAAGGGAGCGATCTTCGCGTCAACCAATAGTGTTGCCTGCCCTATGACATCAAGCCCTTCAAAGATGAGGTATTGTGTGATGTCGCCCCCCTTGAATTTTATGATGTTCTTTTGGGCCAACCTTATTTATGGAAATGTCATGTTGTATATGAGTCTAGGCCTCATGGTTTTATTGTTACTTTGGATAGGAAATTGTACAAGATACCCGAGGTAGTCCCACCTACTGCCATTTCCTTGATATCTGTCAAGCAATGCAAGAAGGTCAGCTCTCAGACCAAGAAGCTTGTATTCTTCATGATTCATGCTCAAAGTGAGAAGAAGGTTGCAGCCACATCCATGGCCTCCGCGGTAGGTCTGTCCATGCAGTAGAAGCAAGTGGATAAGTTTGTGGAATAATACAAAGACGTATTCTCCTCACCCATTGGGATACCTTTGCTCTGTCAGGTCAAGTTTTCAATCGATCTGACCCCTAGTGCACTGCTATCCAATGGAGAAATCTATTGCCGCTCTCCGTAATAAAATGAGGAAATCAAGTGCCAGATCCAAGAGCTGCTCGAAAAGGGGCACATCTGACCAATCTCATCACTTTGTGGAAGCCCAATCATGTTTGTGCAGAAGAAAGACTAGACCTAACGACTCTACATTGATTACCGGGCCCTACAAAAAATCAAAGCCAAGAATTGATATCCAATTCCTTGAATTGACAATCTCCTTGAACAACTTAAGGGGGCCAAATACTTCACTAAGATTGATCTAAAGTCTGGCTACCACCAGGTCCCAATAGAGCAGACCGATGTATGGAGATTGCCTTCAAGTCCAAAGAAGGTCTTTTTGAATGGTTGGTCATGCCCTTTGGATTGATGAATTCCCCAACAAATTTCATGAGGATGATGGATGATATCTTGTGGCCTTTCACCAATTATTTTGTGGTGGTGTATTTGGATGACATCCTCATTTTCAACAAGAGTTGGGTGGAGCACTTGCAGCATATTCAACAAGTTCTACACACTCTGCGACAACACAAGCTATATGAAAATTTGAAAAAATGCTCCTTTGTCTTGAATAAGGTCCAATACATAGGCTACATTGTTGATGAGCATTAGGTGCATGTCGATCCAGCCAAGATCCAGGTCATTTATGACTGGCCAGCCCCGACCACACTCACTGAGCTTCGGAGCTTCTTAGGCCTTGCTAATTTCGATAACAGGTTCGTGTTGGGATTCTCCCACATTGCATGGGCCCTTAGCCAAGTGACCAGGGGTGGGGGAAAGGAAAATTTTGTGTGGGGTCAGTGACAACAGAAATCATTCGATGATTTGAAGTAGCGCTTGTGCTCAACCCCGGTGCTCTCATTACCCGACCTGCAACAACCTTTTGAGATAAAGACATATGCTTCAGACTATGTTTTGGGTGAATTATCACTCAACACAAACATCTCGTGGCCTCTCATAGTGAGACACTATCATATATTGTCCATAAATACCCCACTTACAACAAAGAAATGTAATCCATTGTACAAGCCTGCCGCCAGTGGAGGCATTACATTCTCGGGAAGGAGACAATCATCCACATTGATTAGAAGCCTCTGCAGTTCATGCAGGCACAAGACAAATTGCAGAATGATCACCATCATAAATGGTCCACATACTTGCAACAATTCCATCTCAACATCAAGTATAAGATAGGGAGCACTAACCGCGTCGTTGACTGCCTCATTCAACCTCCAGTTGCAGAACTAACCACAATGCTACACTCTTGCAGACATGAGACCTCCGAATGGCCCCAAATCTATGAGAGAGATCTTGACTTCGCCACTATCTACCATATGTTGGGCACAAACATAGCTATCATTGATTTCCATCTTTAGGACAGGTTTTTGTTCCATATTGGCCATCTCTGTGTCCCATCAAGCAAGTGAGCGAAACTGATTTGGGAAGCTCTATAAATTCTAACCTTGTACAATGTCTACTGTAAACAGATATTCAGAAAAGAACATAAAATATACAATGGAAAATACAAACATTACACAGAGATTTTTCCCCTGGAAACCCAAACCGGGAAAACCAACATATATTATATTCATTTATTGTGTTACATTGTTTACAATACAATATACATATAGGAGCTAGCAGCATCCAAAACCCTAACCCA
>CBVK0101945953.1:2523-24890 GCA_900067695.1 Picea abies
CTGTGTCTGGGGTAAGGTGTAGTTGTCTTTCCAAGTTGCCCAACCAGTTCAAGGCACTGTCTCTTAATTGGAAAATTGTAATCTTTGCCTTTGAATTGGATTCATAGTCCCTTAGGGAAAAACACCTTGTCATGCCTTCCAACCATGCTTCCGCGCGTTCACTGGTGTGACCTCCGGAAAACTCTAGAAGTTTGATCTTCTGCAACTCTCGCGTGATGTCTTCAGGTGGAAATTATCCCCTTGAGTTCCTTGATGCTTCTAGATTACTTGTTCCAGATGGTGGGGGTTCCACTTCAACCCCTTATGGTTAGCGCCCCTTTAAAGTCTCGTTAATGGCTTCCAATGGGTGCAGTATGAGGGTTAGTTCGGGCGATGGCGGTGCTGGTGCTGGTGGTGTTGGTGGTGTTGATGGTGTTGATGGTGTGGGTGGCGTCGGTGGTGCCCGTGATGACGCTCCCCTGCCTCGACCCCCTTTGAGTCCTGACCATCTTGTATGACTTAACTTGGATCATCCCAAAGTTGTCAGGGTGAGTTCCAGGACGTTTCAATTTGGTGCTACTTAAACTTAGAAACAGGGTTAGGCGTAAGTTTTCTTTAGTTGTCTGTAAATAGGCATTACTCCATCAGGGGAATTGGCTAGGTTTGGGTTAGGATTAAGCATCTAAGCTTGGTTAACATCGAATTTTAAGGTAGATTAACCTTATACTTCAATAAAATAATTAATTTAAAATTATTATTACACTAATTTAACCCAAATTAACTATACTTTAATTTAAACTAACTTGACCTTATATATAAATTATCGATACTGAATTGTTCCATTTACTTTAAATTATTTTTAACACTTTATATTATATATACAAAAATAATTGAGTGTATACCCAAGGGTTCAGGCACGGAAGGGTTCCACGTGCTCGTGTGGCTTTCATAAGCTCCCTCGTATCTAACCCCCAATTTATACACCTGTTAGCCTTTCAACTCTCTATGCGTCCTTCCTCTGTCCCAATTTCTCATCCGCTGGGACTTTCCACGCATCAGTCTTTGTCCACCACGGATCTGCCTCTATTCTGCTCAGAGGTTCCCAGAATCTCCCTTTCCATGGCTCACATCCTCACCATCATGCTGAGCACTTCACTAGCACTGGTTAATGTTGTATATGCTCCAATTCGTTTTGCAAAAATAGAGTATATTGAGGTGGCCACTGACAAGATCCAGGACCTGGAGTCCAGTCTCTTTGAAATGTTGGGAATCAACCCCCTGTCTGTACATATTGTGGAGCTCGCCCTCATCTATGGTAAGAGGTATGATTAAGTCCGCCAGTTGTGTACAGTTTCATTATCTTCATGAAGATCGCAGGGTTATTCCAATCAAGAATTTACATAAACCTCCCTTACTTCTGTGGTAATGGATGGTGATTTCTTCTTTTGAAACAAAATGATTTGCTTGTAAATCCAGTCCTGTATGGATTTTGGTATTTTTCTTTCAATTTATTTCATTTATATTTATAAATTTATTCGTCTGTGCATACGCATGTTGTTGTATGTGTAAATATATCTAATTTTATGGGTATACAGGATCGTTCAAACTCCTCTCATCTGAGCCGAAGAAGACCTTTAGATCCCCTTGGGATTCACTGTCGAATGCCTCAATCCACAGGCCTTATCTTCCCTCATCACGACCTCTACACCTACCGTGACTTATCCCCGACTCTATATCGGGATTCGGGGTTTCGACGTTTGTGATGTCAATGCATGCACGTCCTTAGGATTCCTGATCCCCGATGAGCTCCTAGTGCATTAGCCCTTTAAGCTATGCTCGTGATCCACATGACCTCGCCTTGTGACCGCAGTCTTTTCCTTATCAGGATTTCAGACTTCGCAAAACTGAAAGGTGTAGGACTTACGTCCTCAGGATCCCTGATCTTCTAATCTCCGATGCCACCTATCGTTAACTCCCGGTAAGGTTGGACCTTCCGACACATGTCCTATGTTGCACCCTTAACTCCATCAGGAAATCGCATATCGGAGGTTCACATTTTCAAATGCACTCGTTCATAGACCCTTCCAAGCTCCGAGCCCCGATATGGAGTGACACCTGTCCTCCACTTAAACGCTATCATTGTGGGACCCGTCACATTTTTGGATTTCACAAATTCTCCGGTCGTGATTCCTTCGTATGCGGGAAACCCAAAATTTCGAATCCCAAACTCTTTCAGATCCTCGGACATGCATCCCTCGGATCAACGGCTATGACGGTGTCGAGAAATCGCAAATCATGATTTTGTTGCACGAGTGTTTCACTACCCTTGAACTCCCGATATCGCGAACTCCGAACTATCTGGGATCTCTCACCTCGCGTCCTCACCGATGGACGGTGTTGATCCTGTCGGGAAATCACGGATCGTGACTCCAACATGCGAGCATTTTATGTCCTCAAAAATGTCGATTTTTCGATGGGGCCAACCGCCGATGGTTCTTGATGGTTGCCACCTGTCCCATAGATGGACATCTCTGATTGTATCGGGAAATCGCGAATCATGATTCCATTGTGCAAGAGTTTCACGACCCTGAAAACTTCGATATGTCGAACCCCGACTCCTCGGGATCCTCTGACATGCGTCCTCAAAATGAACATCTCAGATCTCATCGGGGTTCCTTGATTTTATCGGGAATTGTTCCGTTGGGAAATCGACACTTACGCCATCGTGATCCGCTGTCCTCATGGATCCCCAATTCCCGACCCTCGATGGTACCTTTCTCCACTCCTTATCTCCCTCCAGCTAACTCCTTTCTCATGTGACCTACTAGTCCATAATACCACGGTCCTTTCCCTTATCGGAGTTTCGGAGTTCACGAGTTCGCAAATCCAAAACCTATGAGTTCCGGGACTTGTCTTTTCCCGAACCCTGATCTGCGATCGTTCGGTGTGGGGTGACACCTGTCTACCACTCTAACCCTGGTGGTCCCCACTCTGTCCTTGTATCCGTCGGGAAATCGCGATTCTCGTTGTCATGTGCATGGGACTTTCAATTCCCCGTTCTCCTACTCTGCGGGATCTCCTGACACGTGGCCCCACTGTTTGGACGGCTCTAATCCTATTGGGAAATCGCGGATCACAATTCCTTGACGCAACGGATCTATACTCCTAAAATTCTTGATGGGTAAAATCCTGATACCTCCCCAGAATGCTGATGCATGTCCCTGCTGAGATCAATGGCTGGGATCTATTCTTGGGATTTTAAGAACCACAAGGTCTCGATTCTCTGACTTAACAAAACCCTGATATTCTGATATCCCGATGACTCTTTCGGGACTCCTCCTCTGCACACTAGGACTTAAATCCTGCGCAACTACTTGAGATCTAATGGTTGATGGGATTTCGCCCGAGGTCTAACGACTCAGATCCGTTCTCCCACGTAATGGATAACTCTCCTTCAGGATAATCGATTAGTTGCATAAAACATTACGTAGTGTTAAAATTACTTTCTTGTTAAGGTTAAAATTTGTATTGGTCTATAGTTTCTGAGATTCTTCATTATTTTAAAATTTCACTGAGGCTAGTACAGGCAACTAGTTTACACTGTTCCTGCATGATACAAGTCTTATAAATTTCCTTTTTCCCACTGCGCATTGGCAGTTCCTTATTTAGGTAAGTTCGAGGTGAAGTAGGCCTTTTCAAGGTCTTGCAAAAGTCCTATTGCATTTTATTCAGTGTAGTTCATGTAATTATTGAATCTTACTAGCTTCAAGACTTCGATAGAAGCTTCCCCCAACATTTCATCGATTTCAGGTGTCTATCTATTCCACCCAAAACTTCATTTTGACAAGTATTTCTCAAAATAACATTAAGTTATCATCTCTGTTTTTTTTTTGTGCTTAATAGCTTTATTCAGGCTGCTTTTAAGGGTATCCACTTTGTGGGAAGTGATCCTTCCAACTATCCGGTTCGTTGCCATTATTTTAAAGGTATTCCTTTGAATATTTAGACTAAAACTGTAGTGACCATACATGATCCAATTAAAGGGTATTTCCTAAAGCTATTGCTTGTGATATATATATGAGATCATTTGCTTGGATAATATAGGGGTGCTATCTTCAGTATATTTTCTGATACTGTATCAGTCATATTGGGTCAGACTGAATGTTTTTGTTTGTAGTTGAAGCGTGGCTGGAGTTAACACTTCAGGTTTTGGCCCGTAGGCCAAGATTTAGAACTAAGACGCTTTGATACCATATGTAACAGCCAAATATTTCTAAACCTCTATGAGTTTCTTAAACAATTTATTGTTAAAACTGAAACTATAACTTCATAGCATAATATTTGATTTTTATAACAACAACTTCAGTAACTTAGATTTATCAATAAATACTGATTTCATGGCAGAAAGAAATAAATACATAACTTAACAAAGTACCTGGTTCTGATGCTAATTTATGTTTCCTCCTTGCCTTGTTGTTGCCTTCCTGCTACCTGGTACATAGATCAATCCTGCATCAAACAAGAAAATAACTACCCAAAACTACTGTCCTCCCTGCCAACTAGGAAAAACTACCTAGCTCCAGGATATCTATGGATATCCTGCCCCCCATGCCCAAAACCTCCAGCAACTTGGTGTCTCAACTGATCAAAAGTCACAACCAGAAAACTCTCTGCTCACAGCCAATCCAACCATCCTCCGCATCCATCCTTCGTCGAATCATCCCCCTCACGTAAACCTCCTCCCTTCCCTTATTCCTCCTTCACCGACTCATGTAGTTACTTCTCCAACCACTCTTGTCCTCTGTCCTTTTTTATGCTTTAATGTTTTATCTTCTCGGGATCCATAGCTATCCCTCTATACATACACCACCATTTTATATCATTTTTCATTGATCTTTTAATTTTATTTCACAGGTCATTAAATGTGATCTGTAGTTTGAATTATTACTTAGTTAACCACAATTAACTTCTTTTAATTAATTTTACTTTATAATCTTTAATCATGTATCCAACTAGGGTCGTTACAGTTTATAATAAACATTGAAGTAGGATTGTAGAAATTATTTAAGTTTTTAATAATATTGCTCATGAAAAATGTGTAGCATGGAAAATAACATAAATTATATTGCTAAAATGGTTCAATAAAAGGATTTAGATATTTTGTAAGAATATCGGTGGTGGTATTATCAAGCCAAGGAACAAAGTATACAAGTTCAACATGCCTTGAAGAGGAAATCCACAAATATTTCAATACCCATAGTTTACATTCACCATTCACTTATTATCACGAATCAAGGCCATGGAAACCTATTGCAATTAATATTTTAGCATCTAAACCTTGTGAATTTCCTTCCACGGCGCTACATATTAAAACTCGATAATAGATCATTTGTTAGTTGATTATAAAATTGTTTATAATTTTTTTTTATATTTTTGTTTATATCTTTGCTTAGGCCTATTCTTTATTTCTAGTAGATTAACTTTGAAAATTTGATTGTTTGTATTTTTAATTTTATAATGAAATGAATGTATATCTGATTTTTACAAAATAGAGTATAGAAAGGACAAACTTGTGACTGTTTATAGTTATTTCAAAGCAAATAATTTTTACTAGTTAAATTAAAATTAAAATTGGTGTATGAGACCCCTCCGCCTAGCGATTTTGATTGGGAAAGTATACGGAGGTATACATACCCTACCCTCTATAGTTGTCTTTTAAAGTGATATATTTTAGAGAGGCAATTTTTAGCATGGTTGTAGGGAAACATTAGGGAATTAAGTTCTTTAATTTATACTGACTTAGGATAATATCATATGGAAGAATCTTAGATCAATAGAATATTAATAGATCTTTTTCTAAACTTTATCCAAATGATTTTGCATGCATAGTAGGATGCATGAATAGGTTTATAGATCCAAGAGGATATTTTCATGGTACAGTAATAACCACCCAATCATCTAACACACTTGTAGGAAGAGTACAGAAGAAAGGAAGTACTTATGAAAGTGAACAAAAATATCCTATTGAATAAGTAGCATCGAATATTGAAGTAGGATCTATGCCCTATGTTAATACAAATCCTCCCAAAAATCCTAGTCATAAACATGAGTCTTATGTTGATTCATTCACCTCAGAAGAATCAGTAGCCTTTAGGGGACCTTTGAAATTTTGGAAAAATAATTTATATATCATGGATGAAGAAGGAGAAGGTTATATTTAACCAAATCCTATCACATCTGAATTTCTTATTCAATATACAAATGGCACAACCCAAATGAAAAATATCTCACCTTCTACTTTACCCAATTTTCATGGGTTAAGTAGTGAATGTCTAGACACATTTAGTTTGCAGTTTGATGTCTTATGCCACAATTATGATTACGCATCTGATGCCCAAAAACTAAAATTATTTCCAACCACTCTAAAAGATGCAACTCTATGTTGGCTCATGGGGTTAGGTGAAAATTCTATTTAGAATTGGGAGGGTATGAGACAAACATTCCTTAAAAAATATCATGATAACTCTCAATCTAGGGATTTACGAGGAGAAATATTCAACATGACTTAAAAATAATAGAAAAATTTTGGAATATTATATTGAAAGATTCCAATATAATCTTAAATGATCAAAACAACACCTGCTAGACCCAAACACACTCAAGATCGTTCTTCTTAGAGGCATCAAAGATGAGTGTTTCGATGTGTTAAATTGGATGGGGGGTAGAGATGTTTCTCAATTACCATATGATTCCATTTGTGAGTTATGTATATGATATTTCCAAGGTAATAATAAACAAGGAAAGAGGTCATCGAGAGAGTCTTTCAAGAGTTATTAAATCTTCAATAGGTGGAGTCACCCAATTTGAGATTGGGAATTTGTTAGATAATTTTAAAACTTGCACCCTTAGTTCTCTTATCTGCTAATTGGATACCATTAAAATCAAGAAGATGAAATATGAATAAGGATTACCCTTGGCTATAGTTTTCCCAAATTGTCTAAGGAAACTGTGAGTTCCCCTTCGATAATATAGAAACATGTGTTATCTGTGAACAAATACATGCACAAGTAGTCTCCCTTCATTACTTGAAATAAAGAAGTTTATCAAGGAGAAAGTGAATGAATTGAACAAATTTATTTAATAAAATAGAAAAAACCTTGGTCATATCATCCACGGGGTGTAGATCAAACTCTTCCTCAATCATATAATGCACTTCGGGCTAGTAAAAAACACTTACAAAATCAATTTTCCACTTGGTATTCACCAACAATATGGAAAAAATGGAATCCCCAAGTCAAAAATCAACCTTGGAAACAAGGCTAGCGAGGACCTTTTCCTTATGGAAATATTCCACAATTTCATTTTAGGAAGGCCTGGGTTGGCCATAGTTGATTCCTTTATTGGATGTAGATTTAGAAATATGACTATTTCCCATGGAATCTCTAAAAATAAACCCACATTGTATCCTCCCGCGAAATAATTCCTTGCTCATGAAACACCTATGTTGGCAGAGAATAAATATAGTGATGACGACAATAGTTAAAATTTTTTTATGATCAAACCATCTCTCTCCTTTAAATAAAAGACTAAAGATGATCTTATCTCTAACATCCTCACTAATCCTTATTCACCTACCAATCATACTATGAATATGATGGAAGAAACACATTCTTTCTCTACAATTCAAATAGAATTTCAATCTATTCCTTTTTATTTTTATACCATATCTGAAATAAATAACATGACAACATAAGTTTTTCTAGAAAAACACTCAACATAAATCTTGGAGCCACAAAAAAAAAAGTTGATTGAGTTATTATAATTTCATTATAAAGAGTTTTCTTGATATTATACAAATATTAAAGGAATTCACCCTAGTCTAGTGTTGTTCTCACATAACACCCCACCTAATTTATTCCTTTCCCTTTTCTTGAAGTGAATAAATTGCCCCCCCCTAATAAAATTTTCTACTAGAAATTCTCTTAGAATCTCTCATGCAAATGGAAAATCCCAAGTCTCCATTCCCACTCTCCATACTTTATGATTCACAACATTTTCTTAATATCACTCTGACCCATCGATACATAGTGTCGACAAGTTCTCTCTTTCTTTATCGATACATAGTGTAGCGGTGAGCATCTTACTTCCATTGTCGATATAGAAAATGTCAATGAGAATATTTCTTCCTCTTCTGATACAACCAATATTGACAAGCTAGTGATTTCCTCATTGATACATCGACACCATCGGTCCTTAACCATTGATACATCAATGGTTGATCTTTCATCATTTTTTGATACATGGTGTATAGATGAGCTTCCCCCCATCTTTGTTGATACGTGGTGTACCAAAGAGGTTCATCTCACCTTCTCTAATATATGATGTATTGGTGAGGTTTACCTTTCTTCTACTAATACATCATGTAACGGTAAGCTTACTTTCTTTCCCTCTAATGCATAGTATATGTTGGCAAATGTCTCCATCCTATCTCTGGTATGCTAGTATAAATAAATTGACCCCTCATCGAAACTGAGAATATCCAAAGTGATATTTTTTTCCTTGATGAAACAGACAATGTCAACTAGAAACTTTCAACTTGAAGCCTCTCCTATTCTCCTCCATCTCAAATCCTTCTTGATGATCCTGTTAGTTAGGTTCCTATGATTTCCAATGATCAAGATTTTAATGCCTGATTGGATAACCGATAACTAATAATTGATAGCCTACCTTTCTTAATATACATTATTTTAATTTTGTGATTAAGGCTATGTGTGTCACCAGTAGATTTATGGTGGAAAGTTGGTTTGGACAACTAGTTTTTATTGATGTCAACCCTTGGAGAAGTCAAGAAGGCCTAAAGATGTGGATGAGATCATTGGACAGTTGGTTGTCCTTTGCATGATTTAGATTGATGGTGAGTTAGTTTTTATTGATGTCATTTGATGTCAATAGTTGTGTTAGATGCACTTGAAGAAGTATGGTAGATAATTATGGTAGCCCCAAAGGTATGGTCATGGAACCCGCAGTTGATCAAGGAATAAAAACATGATAGTCATTATACTTACAGGTAATACTATCATAGATATATAGTAAGTTTCATGCCATTTATGGTGATATATGGTGTTGATTAATTGGGTTGGTTTTCATTTATGTCAACCCTTGAAGAAAGTCTGGTAGTGAATTCTGGTAGCACAAAGTTTTGGGTAATGGACCCAAGTTTGCTTGATGTATAATGGTATGGGTTTTGATATATTTGTAGGTAAGACTATTCTATATGGATAGTACATGTCAGGCCATTCCCAGTGGTATGTGGAACATCACATAACTCCTCACGGTTTGAGATTTATGGCCTTACAAAGTTGAAGGACCCTCATATGATTGGCTTGAAACCCCAAAAGGTCAAAGAAGTCAAAGTGCTTGCAAAGAGGATTATTTAAATAATAAAGTGAAGTGACAAAGTTAAAGAGGATTATTTAAATAATAAAGTGAAGTGTCAAAGTCAAAGAGAATTATTTAAATAATAAAGTGAAGTGACATAATCAAAGAGGATTATTTAAATAATAAAGTGAAGTGACAAAGTCAAGGAGGATTATTTAAATAATAAAGCAAATGGAGAACCTTCTAATTATGGAAAGTGGTTATAAAAAGGCTAACCCTAAAATGAGGAAAATGGGTTAAGTGGTCAAGTGGCTATTGGATACATGGACAAGTGGAAAATTGGGCAAAGTTGGACATAGGTGACTATGTGGACAAAGTGTCTATGTGGACAAAGTGGCCTAGAAGATGCTTCTAAGGAAGCTACTTGGAGAGTATAAATAAGAGGCAAAGCTCTCTCATTTTAATCACTTGAGCATATTGAATATCCACAGGCGACTGAGGTAATCAAGGGATATCTAAACCAAATTTCAGAGGGAATGTGAAGTAAATAAGGCCAAAATTCAAGAGAGGATAAATTATTTTGATGATGTTTTCTAAGGTATGTTATTTACAAGTCATCTCACCATTTTCATAGTAAATTTGTTTCTAGAATGATTCAGATCGTGAAATTGGGAGTCCATTGAGGAAACATATCCAAGTAGATGTGGTACAAATTTTCTCTTGTGGGTTGTTGTATTTATGGAGTTACACTCCATGGAAAATAGGGTTTGTGGCTAGTCCTGAAACTAGTCTAAAACAAGTGTTTCAGGTAGAAACGTCATAAATTCTTCATAACAAATCCAAATTCAGTAAGACCAAATGTGTTGGTTAGATTACAGTATTTATTATTTTGTGTAAAATATTCAGATCCATACAACAAATATTCCATGTGGGGAACGCTCTACAAGTTCTCTATCTAGAATAAGTCATAATTCAACAAGGTATGCCATTTTTTCTATAACTCCTTGTCTGAGAGATTCCAAGTAGTGACACCCAGAGAAATTGCATAAAATACACTAAAGAACATTGTGTACTATTTTCATATCTTTATTCATTACAGGTACATAGTTATGATTATTTCAAGTTTGGGTTGTTGACTAATCCAAAACTAGTCATGTGAGACTAAAGTAAAGTTTGATGAAACTGATAGTCTCTTGTTGTTAAAGTTAAGAAAGGTTTGTAGGTTGAGGTACAAGTTGGTGCATGTTTGATGCACTTGTTTATGGTACAAGTTGATGCATGGTTGATACATGATTCAGGTTATTTGTACAGGTTGTTTGGTACAGGTTTACTGGTATAGGTTTACAGTAGTATATCTCACAGTGATAGTGTGACAATGGTTCCATCATTCTACTTATATTTTAGGGATATTGGATAGGGAAAGGACATCTGGTTTTAGCCACCTTCCAGTTGTAAACGGAGAACATAGGGGGTTGTAGCTAGAGAATTGGGGAGTTGGAGTTTCCCTCAGGTTGTAGCTTGAGAAACTAGGAGGTTGGAACCTCCTTCTAGTTGCAGCTGGAAAACAAAGGAAGTTGGTGCTTCCAATGAATGTAATTCTTCAAGACATATACGAAAAAACTTTATGTGGTTTTCGCTCGCTTTGGGTTTCCACATAAAAACATTGGTGTATTGTGTATGTGTATGATTGTTCATTTGTTCATTGTTTATTTACTCTAAAAATATTGGATGATAATGCTACATTGATATAACACTTGCATTATATGGTTAAAAAGGATTATATTGCTCTATTATTGATTCACCCCCCCTCTCAGTAATCCAACATATGGTACACCACGTAGTTCCTCACATTTGAGGAGATATGTCTTTGTAAAGCTGAAGGACCCTCAAGAATAATCTAGAAGGTGAACAATAAGTTAATTATTCTAGAAGCCCCTAGAAGGTCATCAAGAAGCTTGAGTAGTCAAAGTGGTTGCAACAAGAAATTAATTAAGGGTAAATTTTTTGCAACAAGAAATTAATTATGGGTAAAGTAGTTGTAAAAAAATTATGCTATCAAAGTGGTTGCAACAAGAAATTAATTATGGGTAAAGTAGTTGTAACAAAAAGGTTGCTAGTCAAAGTGGTTGCAACAAGAAATTAATTATGTGTAAAGTAGTTGTAGAAAATAAATTATGAATTTACTAATTATGGGTAAAGTAGTTGCAACAAAAATGTGGGTTAGTTGTAGTGTCACTTTTCGTAGCCCAGAGCTTGCTCGCGGTCTGATACCAATTTGTAGTGTCACTTTTCGCAGCCCAGAGCTTACTCGCGCTCTGATACCAATTTGTAGTGTCACTTTTCACTACCGAGGCTTTCAAACCTCTCGCTAACCAATATGTACATGGACTTTTACATAAAATGTACAGAATTGTATAATCGCATGCGTAATAACAAAGAAATACATTTGAATTCTCAGAATAAACATATAGTTACTGTTATAATTAGACAATCCATAGCTTTCAATAGTAATTCATTTACACAGCGGAAAACATGATAACAGATCTAGTACAGTCATGATAAAATGTGGTAAAATATAATTAAACACTTATCTTATGACAATGGAGAAATCCACCAGCCAAATATAGGCCTTCCATGAACCTCCCAGCCGTAGACTGCATTGCTCCTCAACTCAATAGTGGGTCACCCCTGAGCTGGGACTGAGCTCCACCCTAGGGCAAGGATTCCAGACTCAGGATGAGGTTACAGGGAATTCAGCCACACACAACCACCAGGAAGAATGCTCTCCTAGGAATCTCCCATGCTCATTGCCCATAGATCCTCATTCCCCACATGCTTGTTCCACCCCAGGAGAGTGCACCTTCTTTGTCACTTAGACAGTCCTTCGGCTGCCAGTCTCCCTTACCTTGGTTTACAGGAACAGGCCGGACCAGAAGTCTCTGGGTTATGTGGTAGCTACAGGGTTCCTTCCAAGATCTCTCTCCTTCCTCTGCACACTCTCTCACCTGGAGGGAGTCGCTCACAGGGCAACAAGCCTCACGTAGTCCTGAATTGCGTGCCACAACAAACACAGGGAAAACGGACACAGGCTTCCCAAGAACCAGTTCAGCAGTCACAGGATGTTCTCACGGTCAGGATTTCAGAACAGGGCTCCACACATAGGCTCGCTCAACTTTTCCTGGGAAAATAGAGACTCTTCCCCGAAATTGACATGGACATTGCGTTCAGGGAATGCACACACTGGTTTCCTCTCGCAGACAGACTCCACGGATCTGAACAAGGGTAAACACACATTCTTCCCCACCCAACATAGGCTTCCTCCCTATAACATACATACACGAGGTCTCTTGCAGACTGGCTCATACAGCTCCTACTCTCGACAGTCAGGTCGAATGGAATGTGGGAGATTCCCCCCCCACGGTTGTTCCTTTCTGTTTTATTTGCATGCGTCAGGGTGGACATTTTTCACCCTGGGAACTGCATGCAGTCCATCTGCATGCCTCCCTATACACGCCTTTCCTTTTTGCTAGGAACTTAGGATAAAATAATATGCACATGGATTTTTAGGAAATAATATTAGAATATTATTCCAGGCCTAAGCCCCCTAGGCCTAGCCCCTAGGCTCAACACTCAGCCCCTTTCCCACCTTCTAGCCCCTAGTTTCTTGCCCACTCTGTGGATGCTCAGTCCCCCTTCACTCATTCATCGTGGTCGGTCTACACCTGGCGGTGTTTATATTTTATTGATTATTCTGCATACATACAAGTACAACAGCAGACTCTTGGCCCTCAAACACTTAGGCTTCCTGCCCTAACAAACACATAAGCCTTCTGGCTTATACAAAACTTGGCTCCCCAACCAATAGAACACATTTACAATTCATTTCATATATCATGATCTGTAATGGGGCTCGGTCTTGGGGACACTACAATCCCCCTCCCCTTATTTTTGCATTGTCCTCAGTGCAAGTTTACATCGCATCCGCAAGTTCTTCAAAATTTTCAAAAAGATGCAGGTACTCTGCCCGCATAACTTCTTCATGCTCCCATGTCACGTCCTCAGGACTGTACCAGGTCCACTGGACCTTTACAAGCCTTATAGCTCGATTCCGGAGTTGCTTTCTTTTCCTGTCCAATATGCACACAGGATGCACTTGCAAGACACCTTCTGGTTCCACCTAGATCACGGTCCAATCGATAACATGATTAGCATCAGGTACATATTTCTTAAGTAGTGAAACATGAAACACATTATGTATAGTCATAGATGCAGGTAATGCAAGCATGTATGCAACTGGCCCAATCCTTTCTAGGATCTCAAATGGCCCACAAAATCTTGCTGCCAACTTGGCGCAACTTCCCAACTTCAGGGAACTCCTGTTAGTTTTCACTTTAAGGAAACATGGTCACCGACTTTGAATTTTCTATGGGTTTTGTTACTATCAGCGTAACTTGTCTACCTATCCTGGGCAGCTTTCAGATTATGTTTGATTTTTATCATTTGATCTTCCATCTCTTTGAGTAGTTTAGGTCCAACTATTGTTCTGTCAGCTGGATTATCCTAGCTCACTGGAGTGTTGCACTTTCTTCCATAAAGTGCTTAGAATGGGTTCATCTTCAATGATGCATGGTACCCATTATTGTAGGTGAATTCTACCAAATGCAGGTAGTCCTCCCACCTTGATGATTTATCCATCACATACATTCTAAGCATGTCTTCGATTACTCTGTTTACTCTCTCTGTCTGTCCATCAGACTTGGGATGATATGCTGTACTAAATTTCAGATTCATTACGAATCCTTTGAACAATCCTTTCCAGAAATTCAAAGTGAATTTCGGGTCTCTATCAGACACAATTGTCTTAGGAATTCCATGCAAGTGTGCAACTTCTTTTAGGAAAATATCAGCAACATCTGCTGCTCTGTGGGTGGTTTTCAATGGAATAAAATGGGAAGCTTTAGTAAGCTTGTCCACCACCACCATGATTGAATCATGTTGCTTTCTTTTTCTAGGTATCCCAGTGATAAAATCCATTTTTACCACGTCCCATTTCCATTCAGGAATAGGTAAAGGCCGCAGGAACCTTGCTAGGTGCCTATGCTCCGCCTTAACCTTCTGGCACTCCATACATCTGGTGGTGTATTCAACAATTTCTTTCTTCAAACCTGGCCAAAAATAATGGCCCTTGACTACTGCCACAGTCTTCTGATATCCAGGGTGTCCAACATAAGCCATGTTATGCATCTCCTTTAGAATTGCTAGCTTCAATTCTCGGACATTAGGTACATACACTCTGTTTTTATACAAAATTAAACCATTAGTTCCCAAGGTGTAACTTTCCTTGGTCTGTGGTCTCTCACACTGTTGTAGCTTTGCTACAAGATTTTTGTATTGCAAATCAGCATTTGCAGCTTCCAAAATTTTGTCTTTCATCTAAGTCTGGTACATGCTAATGACTGTAGCATCTAATTCATGCACTTTTCTGCTGAGTGCATCTGCCACCTTATTGTCTTTCCCTTTGATATGCTTGATGCCAAAATCATATTCTCACAGAAATTCTAGCCATCTAATTTGCCTGGCATTTAAGGTTGGTTGATCAAATAAATACTTTAGACCATTGTGGTCTGTTCTTAATTCGAATTTCTTGCCCATGAGGTAATGTCTCCATTTCATCAAGGCGTGGACAACTGCTGCCAGCTCTAAATCATGAGTGGCATAATTCTTTTCATTCTCTTTCAGCTTTCGAGATTCATAACAAATTACAAATCCCTCTTGGCTAAGAACTCCTCCCATCCCTTCCTTACACGCATCCGTGCACACTATGTAATCCTTATTTGGATCAACAATGTTTAGGATTGGAGCACTAGTGAGCCGGTGCTTCAATTGCTGGAAGCTTCTCTCACATTCTTCAGTCCATTGGAACTTCTTCTCCTTCCTTTGCAAGGAAGTGATAGCATGATCTATCCTTGAAAATCCGGCTATGAACCTCCTATAATAACCTGCTAGACCCATAAAGGATCTAACTTCTGTCACATTCCTTGGCATTGGCCATTCTTGAATGACCTGTACCTTCTCAGAATCCACAACGATCCCCTCTTCAGAAATAATGCGTCCCATATAATGGATCTGCTTTTGGTAAAATGAGCACTTGCTTAGTTTTGCGTAGAGTTGGTGTTCTCTCAAAACCTGCATCACCATTCTAAGGTGTTGTTCGTGTTCTTCCTCTGTCTTGGAGTACACCAAGATATCGTCCAAGAAGACTATGACAAACTTGTCCAAATAATTTCTGAACACTCCATTCATTAAGCACATGAAGACAGCAGGCACGTTGGACAATTCAAACGACACCACTGTAAATTCATAGTGACCGTACCTTGTTCTAAAGGCGGTCTTGCTGATGTCTTCATCTTTTATCCTCACTTGATGATATCCAAATCGAAGATCTATTTTCGAAAATATTTTTGCATCCTTCAACTGATCGAAAAGATCATCAATCTTTGGCAGAGGATATTTGTTCTTGGCAGTGACTTTATTCAACTGCCGAAAGTCAATGCACAGCCTCATCGTACCATCTTTATTCTTCAAAAATAGGATCGGGGCTCCCGACGGTGACACACTGGGGAAAACATAACCTTTCTTTAGTAGCTCTTCGAGCTGTAGTTGCAACTCTTTCATCTCTGGTGTGCTCATTCTATAAGGAGCCTTTGAAACTGGAGTTGTTCCAGGCATCAAATTTATAGAAAAATCGATGTCCCTCTTTGGAGGTAGTCCAGACACCTCCTGAAACACGTCCTCAAACTCTTTGAGAACCCTGTGGTCTTTCAGATTTGAGACCACATTTTGGAATACTTCTTCCACCCAGGCTACAAATAATTGACAGCCCTTTCGGTAACATTTCTTTAGTTGCATGGCTGAGATCATTCTTACAACCATGACTCTGGGAATTCCTTGAACTGTTACTTGATTTCCCTCTTCATCTAGACATGTGAACCTCTTGTTATGGAAATCCAGAAGGGCATGGTGCCGGTCCAACTAGTCCATCCCAATTAAGCAATCATATGAGCCTAAAGGCAAAATGTTCAGTTCAGCCTTAGTGCTCATTTCTTTCATGTCCACTGAACATAACTTAACCAATTCAATGACCTTCCTCTTGGTCCCTGTGGCTAACTGTACTAACCAAGAATTCTCATGTTTGCTTCTTGTTAGATGAAAACTTTCCACCACTCTAGGATATACATAACTATGGCTAGCCCCTGAATCAATTAAAATAACAAGTGGTCAGTTGTTGATCGTACCTTCCACTTCAATCATGTGCGATTGAAATTCTACTTTCTTGTTGTCCAGGGCTACATAGATCCTTGGATTTCTACTACCCATATCCTCCATTGTTTCATCTTGCTGAACAATATGGATAGTTCTTGCTTTATCTTTTCTGTGGGGGCAGTCTCTCTACCTATGATTCCCTTTACAACCCCAACACTCTATAGGTGTAGGCCTTGGCATCTGCTCACTCCCTTCAACTTTCCTGGGCTCTTTAAAATATGACTGTCCCCAAGGGCTATTTCTGAAAAAGGAAGGCTTGCTTCCCTTCTACCTCTGTTCTTTCTTAAACCTCTTTTGGTCATCCCAAGCCTTCCGAAAGGTAGGTTTTTCTCTTTGTTGTTCATACAATCATTTTTCTCTTCTTATGGTTTCTTACAGGGTCTTAGGATCATCATATTGAATCTTGTCACCAATGGAAGGTGACATTCCACTCAGATACCTCTGAATTTTGACAGCCTCATCTTTGATGAATGGAACATACTTCAATAGTTCCAGAAAACTTCGTTCATACTCATCAATGGTCATGCCGCCTAGTTTGAGTTCGAAGAACTCCTTCATCTTTCTGTCATAGCATCTTTTAGTCAAGTATTTCTTCTCAAAATACCTCTTAAACTCCTTCCACATGACTTCTTTATCTCTGATGTGCTGCACTTGCACAAACGGATCCCACCACATGGACACTTTTCCTTTTAGTTGGTACATTGCAATTCTACCTTTTGCATGGGAAAAATAATTCTGTAGTTGGAAGTATTTCTTCATGCCCAGCAACCATGTCTTGGCATCTTTCTCCTTCTTATGTTCTCCATCAAATGTTGGAGGTTTAATTTTATTCATCTCTCCTTTCAATTCCTCCCTTCCATATTTTTGATGTTTTCTGGTAGGCAACGGGCTTGCACTATTGTGTGTCTCCCTGTCAGAATATCTTTGGGAGCGACTATGATGTCGGCTACCACTCCTCGACCTACTTCTTCTCCCATGGTCTCTGCGACTCTCTATTGTACCCGAGTCTCTTCCCTTCTCAAGTTTCTTCTCTATTCTATCCAGACTCTTCAAAAATTTTAATTTTAATGCACCCTGTCAGTCCCCGACTTTCATGAGCTTTCGGCTATCATCTCGGTGAGCCTTGGCCTCTCTTTGCAATCCTTCAAGGATTTTAATTATGTGTTCTTCCTTATCCTTCTCCTTTCCATGCGCATTGGAGTTCGATCCTTCGACTCCCAAGTTAACCTCCGTTCCTTCCTCTTCATCTTCTATTTCAGGGTTAATTTGCACTCTCCCCCACTCCATACTCTACGTTGATTAACTAGAGTTCTGGCCTTTGTTGAACTCTACACATGCACTGTGCAATTGAATTCGAAATTTGTTAGGCCATTAAACTTAATGAACAATCCACAAAATTTATAAATAATACGAACAAGAACGAAAGACATTTCAACTTCACAAAGTTTTCTGAGCTCTGTCTGGCTCTGCAATTTCTGGGACTTTGGGACTTTGGAATCTCAGTTCACTAAGATCCGACAGTTAAATATATGAAACCCAAGTCACCCCTTTCGCAACTCGCGATCTTGCGAGTTCGTGAGTCAAAAACCTTCGACTCATTCCTCTAAATGCCGATACCCGAGATGCGACAAGGGTATGGCTCTCTCCTCGCTAGGGTCTGCTATGCATGACTGTAGTCTAGGCCTAATTCTAAGTGTTAGCACTCTTTGCTACTCGCACCTTCGTGAGTTGTGGCTTACAACCATGGCACCTCCCTTTCATGAAACCCCGAGAAGAAATGTTGACTTTTCTCCTCTCGTTCCCGCTACTTTGCGACTTCACGAGTTTCAATGTCAATCTCCCCTGCACTTATCTCACGAATCCACAAAATCGTGAATTACTTTATCCTCCGGGCCCACAGCACAATTGCCACCCTTCACCACCGTGGCATGTGGTACATTCATGAGGGTCCACATCACTTTCAACGACTTCATTGGGTCCCACCTCTCTCGCTTGTCTTCACACTCTCTAGCACGTGGTGCTCTTCAGGTGTCTACAGGGTACATCTCCCCATATAGAGGTTCGGGTGTCAGGGTTTTGCAATCCCCAATGACATGAGTTCCTATTCTCACGAACTCCCGATCTTTGATTTGCCGATGCGCCTTTTTCTTTATCCGTTCGGCTAGACTCGGGGCTCACATGAACTCCCCTTATATGACCACAATCATACCTCCAATCGGAGTTTCAGAATAGACTGGACTGGAAGTGTCCAAGTTTTGTGGCAGCTACATGGTCCCTTCCAAAAGCTCTCTCCTTCCTCTATGCACTCTCTCACCTGGAGGGAGTCGCTCACTGGACAACAAGCCTCACACAGTCTAGAACTGTGTGCCATAACAAACACAGGGAAAACAGACACAAGCTTCCAAAGAACCGATTTAGTAGTCACAGGATGTTCTCATGGTCAAGATTTCAGAACAGGGCTCCACGCACAAGCTCGCTCAGCTTTTCCTGGGCAAACAGAGACTCTTCCCTGAAATTGACATGGACATTGCATTCACGGAATGCACACATTGGTTTCCTCTCGCAGACAGACTCCATGGCTCTGAGCAAGGGTAAACACACATTCTTCCCCACCCAAAATAGGCTTCCTCCCTATAACAGACATACACAAGGTCTCTTGCAGACTAGCTCGTACGGATCCTACTCCCGACAGTCGGGTCGAATGGAATGCGAGAGATTCCCTCCCCCACGGCTGTTCCTTTCTATTTTATTTGCATGTATCAGGGTGGACATTTGTCACCCTGGGAACTGCATGTGGTCCATCTACATGCCTCCTTATACACGCCTTTCCTTTTTTCTATGAACTTAGGATAAAATAATATGCACATGGCTTTCTAGGAAATAATATTAAAATATTATTCCAGGCCTAAGCCCCCTAGGCCTAGCCCCTGGGCTCAACACTCAGCCCCTTTCCCACCTTCCAGCCCCTAGTTTCTTTCCCACTCTATGGATGCTCAGTCCCCCTTCACTCATTCATTGTGGTCGGTTTGCACCTGGCGGTGTTTATATTTTATTGATTATTCTGCATACATACAAGTACAACAGCAGGCTCCTCGCCCTCAAACACTTAGGCTTCCTGTCCTAATAAACACATAAGCCTTCCGGCTTATACAAAACTTGGCTCACCAACCTATAGAACACATTTACAATTCATTGCATATATCATGATCTATAACGGGGCTTGGCCTTGGGGACACTACATTATCCCTAGAATAAGGAAAAGGGCTAAAACAGTTACAAGGTAGACCCTAAAGTAAGTCACTCAGGAAGTATAAATAAGACTTAAAGAGATTCCCATTAGCACCTATTGAGTATGTTGAATATATATAAGTCAATGAGGTAACCAAAGAGATTTGAGGTGAATTTCAGAGGGAAGGTGAAGTAAAGAAAGATGAAAATCCAAGGGAGGATGAAGTCTTTTGATGATGTGTTCTAAGAAATGTTATTTATAGGTCATCTTACCATTTCATCTATAAATATTTTATATAATGATTCCGATAGAGAAAATTAGAGGAGTTTGAGAAAACATATCAAGGTACGTGTGGTAGAAATTTCATCTTTTGTTTCATTTTAATTTTGGAGATACACTATGTGGAAGATAGGGATTTTGACTAGTCCCGAAGCTAGTTTTAAACAAGTGTTATGGGTAAAAAAGTCATAACTTCTTCATAGAGAATCCAAATGATGTGAGACCATTTGAAATGGAAATATTACATTCTTTAGTTTTTTTGTGCAAGTTTTAGAATAACATATCAAATATTGATCACATGGCATGTCGTACAAGTTCATTCTCTAGAATAGGACATAATTCAACAAGGTCTTCCATTTTCTCTATAACTCCTTTTCAGGAATGATTCAAGGGTGAAACTTGGAGAAATTTTAGAATACATATTGAGGAAGGTTGGGTACAAGTTCCATACCTTTATTCATTACAGTTATAGAGTTATAATTGTTGAAAGTTAGGGTTTGTGACTAATCCAAAACTAGTCTTGTGAGATTGAGGTAAAGGTTGACGAAGATGATATTCTCTTGTTGCTGAAGTTGAGGAAGGTATGCAGGTTTGTGATCACATACATCAGGTTAGATATAGGATCATAGGTATGTTTATATTCTTAGTTTGAAGTTGCATCATGGCGATCTTGGGGGACATGCTTGAGGTATGTCTTGGTGATTTTTTGGTATATGTCTTGTGGTAAATATTGGAGGTATTGTACATGTTGTTTGAGGAAGATCTATTGAGGAACATTCTTGTTGCATATCTAGGCTACATTGGTATATATTTGTATGCATTGTTTGACACATGGTAAAGGTGCATGTTGGACATTTGGTTGGTTCTATATCAATGATGTTTTGACACATAGTTTGATGTGAATCTTACATGGTTGTGAGTTGTTTTGGTTGATGTGTATATTAGTGATATTTTGCATATGGTTGAGAGTTGTTCTCGGTGATTGATCTATGTGAGTAGATTTTTTTTGGTTGATGAGGTTGATAGTGACGGGTTGTGGTGACAGGGTTTACTGTGACAGGTTTTTCAGTGACATGTTTTACAGTGACAAGTTTCATAGGGACAGGTTAACAGTGATAGAGAGACAACAAAAATATCACTGATTGTGGCACTTATATTTTAGGGCGTTAGGATGGGGAAAGGAAAGGAGGTTGTATCCTCCTTCTGGTTGGTGCTGGAGAATCAAGGATTTTGAGCTTCCTTCAGGTCATATATTGTAAACTAGGGGGTTGGAGCCTCATTCCAATTATACATGGTAAATCATGTAGTTGTTAATTGGATCTTCCTTCAGGTTGGATCCTAAGAAACAGGGGGTTGGAGCCTCCTTCTAGTTGGACCTAGAAAATTTGGAAGTTGGTGCTCCCTATGAATGTATTTTTTCTAACATATAAGAAAATCGTTCTGTGGTTTTCTTCTACATTGGGTTTCCACATAAATCTTAGTGTACTGTGTATCTCTGATTATTTTATTATGTACTGTCGATTTATGTTGTTGATGATATAATAGACATAGAGAATAAATTATTGAATGACAACTGATCAAATTATTGTTATATGCTTTGATTATACATTGTGATTGAAAGTGGTTAAAAGTGATAAAATTGTTCATACTGATTCACCCCCCCTCTCAGTATTCCAACTATTGGTATCAGAGCAAGGTTCCTTCAGGAAATAGTTAAACCATTGGAAGGTAGATCATAGAAAGAACTGTTATGTATAATATGGAAGTACCACAATTCAATGGTTAAAATGGTATGAAATATGAAGAGAATTATGAGTACCATTTTCCATGCATAGGAGTACCATTGAAGAGAATTATGATAATCAAAAGAATTTGCACTTTGACAAAAGTAAAGTTGACATTTTCTTAAAGGATTTAAATAGTAAATTAAAACTTCTAACTTATAAGGACAACATTGAAGAACTCTATCATAATTTTACAACTACCCTTTCCACTTCCGTTAACAAGTTCTCTTTCGAGGTGTCCCATAAAAAGAATAGTAGAACAACCAACCCTTGGTATGATAAAGAGTGTTAAATTTCTAGGAAATCCATTAGTGATGCTTCTAATGAGCCCTTAAAACTTGATAAGATCAATACGTACAAAGCCCTAATTAAAAGAAAAAAAAGACACTATATCA
>CBVK0101945956.1:0-11183 GCA_900067695.1 Picea abies
TCTTCCGATCTCACTTGTAACATTTTTATGTCAGAGTGTCATTAATGACCTTGTAGCACATTGTTTTGCGTTCCATGAGATACTTTGACGTCATATGGCCAATATTGTACTCATTTTTCTCAATTTTTTGCAAGGATTTAAAATATGAATTATGTTTGTGCATTTGAGTTATGATTTTTCATAGCACCTTCAATATTGGTCCATTTACATATGTGTTTTGGTATCTTGAGATAAAGAAAAGCAATTTTCATTTGGTTGAAAGGACTTAAAGATGAAACAAGCATGTCATCATTATTATTGTTTGAGTTCTTTTATTTTCTTCTAAGTTATCTCAACTGCATTTCAAATTAGTCATCATAAAGGGGTTTTTGGATAAAGGACACATCATCATCATTTATGAAAATCACCTCAATAGATCCTATAATTTATATGGGAATCAAGTTAGATGTTGCATGCTTATTTTGAAGGAATAAGTCATGTCTAAATATTTTCAGATCACTTAGTAATTAGTGGAAGCATTGTTAATTTAGTTTAGGGTTTGAAGAAACAAATTAGAAAAAACCATTTGAGATGATTGACCTTGGTCTATTCCATTTATTTTTGGGCATCCAAGTCTTACAAATGGATGATGGTATCTATATTTCTCGACCTAAATATATGATGAATCTTTTACAGAAGTTCAAGATGGAAGACTATGAACCATGTGTTACACATAATCAGTCAGGAGCTAAGCTAACCAGGGAGTGTGATTCTCCAAAGGTTGATGCTACACTCTATCATAAACTTGTCAACAACTTTATTTATTTAACTCACATTTGATTTGATATTCCTTTGATGTCAGTGTGGTTTCTTATTTTTCATAGGATTTGTAGGAAAGTCACCTTAACAATGAAAAGATAATTTATTTTTAGATCGGGGGAACTCGCTAGCTTGGTATAAAGTATTGCAATGATAAAATAAACTAGCTAGTTAGTTACACTAACTCATATTAGCGTGGATATGGCAATGATAGGAATTCTACAAGTGGCTAAGTGTTTTGACTTGGTTTCAGACCCATTGTCTGGTCTTGTAAAAAATGAAATGTATCAACCATGGAATGATAATACCATGGTATAATGCATGATAGCATAGAGGTAGTATGGATTTGACATCTCATGGGTGAACTTGGTTTTTAGTCAAGACATCGATTTTGGTATATTGTGATAATCAAAGTGCATACAAGTTGTAAAAAATCATACTGTACACAACAAAATGAAGCATGTATATATTCATGCTCATTGTTTGAGATAGACAATATAATAAAATGTTGTGAATCTTCTTTACTTTAGGACATATGATAAAGTTGTTGATATATTTATGAAACCTCTCTCAGAAGCTAAGTTTGTGAAACTTTAGACTATGCTTATGCTTTAGGAAGCTACAATTATGGCAATGTGTACAAAAGTGATTTCACCTCCCAAATCCCTATAGAATTATGTTGATGGGGAGTGTTGGAACAAAAAGCCATGAAATTGCAAGTGCATTACACCTCTTGATCTTCCAGAGATAGTCAATAGTCAACTCTCTTAGAGATTCAACGAAGCATTCGACCAAGGGACGAATTGGATGGTCAACTAGGAATTTGACTAGTTAGGAAATTAGAATAGAACAATTGATCGGTGCATAGAACAAGGTGGAAATTAAGGAGTCTATTATGTTCCCTCGTGAATCTATGTCAACCACATATTCCTCACTTCAAGGGATTTGGTTACATCTTGGTAAGTGTTACGAGGAAAACTCTCTATGGTATGGGGTAAACCACAACAGATGGAATGACATGCATAAATCAACTATAATCTCAGGTATGCTATATAAATGAAAATTCTAACAAGACAAGATCAAGAGCCTACCTCGTTCGTATGTTCGATGAAGACCACCGTTGAGCACGCAACTCAAAGCTTTATACCTTCAAATTGTCCTCAACAACCAAGATACACAATCATATGGTGATAATATATAATGTTAGCACATAAAATAGCATAATCCATTAACATACATGAAAAATACGCCCATGGAATAATAATTCAAATATTTGCAAGATATCAATTGGATGGGAAAATAGTATTTCTATTAAAATAATCAGCAGAAGTGTATAGGTGAGAAACTTTTGTGTTGGTACATCTCGGAATTGAGAAACTAAGTCCCTTCTAGTTGGGCCTCCACCACTTCAATCCTCCACCAAGGCAAGATCATATAATGGAGACAATAAGGTTCTCCATAAAATAAGGAAGAGCTTGGGTGATGAACAATGAGTTCAGAATTTAAAGGATAAAGGCATGCAGACTCAATGTGAAGTGAAAATTTCTCCAAAGTATCTTTGCTCTCAAAATTTGAATTCTCTCCTCTTCCATGGCTTGGATATGGCTCAATTTATAGCCTTCAAATAGAACTAAAGGTACGAGTCAGAACGTTTCTAGTATATGGAAGGTCAAGGATCATGGATCTTGTGACGTGACGTGGAAACCCGACATAGTTTTTTATTTTGAGCACCAAACCTGATGTACACGGGTTGTAGTGGAGAAACCTACATATATGTTTGTTGTCTAATCAGTAGGGCGTGTATATTATTGGATTAATGAGAGGGGGTGGTGAATCAATAATAGAGCAATTTAATCCTTTTCTAACCAAAAAATGCAAGTGTTATATCAATGTAGCATTATCATCCAATAGTTGTAGAATAAATAAACAATGAACAAATGAACAATCATACACATACATAGTACACCAATGTTTTTACATGGAAACCCCAAGTGGGAGAAAACCACAAAATTCTTTTTCTTATATGTATTTAAGAATTACATTCATTGGAAGCACCAACTTCCTTTGTTTTCTAGCTACAACTAGAAGGAGTCTCCAAACACCTAGTTTCTCAGGCTACAACCCGAGGGAAGCTCCAACTCCCCAATTCTCTAGCTACAACTAGAAGGAGGCTACAACCCCCCATGTTCTTCGGCTACAACCGGAAGGTGGCTACAACCAGAAGGAGGCTACAACCCCCTATGTTCTCTGGCTACAACTGGAAGGTGGCTACAACCACCCATCCTTACCCCGTCCAACTGCCCTGACGTAGAAGTAGAATGATGGAACCACTGTCACACTATCACTATGAGATATATTTTTGTAAACATGTACCAATCAACCTATAACAATTTGTACCAATAACCCATGCCAACATGTACCATACATCAACCTGTACCTCAACCTATACCATAAACAAATTCATTAACCATGCATCAAACCTATACAAATAACCTGTCACAATGACCTGTCCAAACAATATGTAATCAACCTGTACCATAAACAAGTGCATCAACCATGTACCAAAATGTACCTCAACCTGTACCATCAATGAGTGCATCAACCATGCACCAAATATGTATCAATAATGCATCAAATACACATAAACTATGACTCATCAAGATGTACCAACATCATCAACTATACACCTCATGTATGTGCCAACTCATCAACTGCTTGTCTCAACCACGTACCCAACATGTACCTCAACCAAAAACCCTCATCAATTTCATCATACAAATCTGATTTGTAAATATTTAATAGACTTGGTGTATATGATCACATACCTGCAAACCTTACTTAAATTTAACAACAAGAGACTAACATTTTCATCAAACTTTACTTTAATCTCACATGACTAATTTTGGATTAGTCAACAACCCCAACTTGGAATAATCATAACTATGTACCTGTTATGAATAAATATATGAAAAAAATATACAATGTTCTTTAGTGTCTTTTATGCAATTCCTCCAGGTTTCACTGCTTGGAACCTCTCATAAAAGGAGTTATAGAAAAAATGTCATACCTTGTTGAATTCTGGCTTATTCTAGAGAATGAACTTGTAGAGCGTGCCCCACACAAAATATTTGTTGTATGGATATGAAATGGTACACATAATAATACACACTATACTATAACCAACACATTTTTTATTACTGAATTTGGATATGTTATGAAGAAGTTATGATGTTTTTAGCACAAACACCTGTTTTAGACTAGTTTCAGGACTAGCCACAAACCCTATTTTCCACAGAGTGTAACTCCAAAAATACAACGACCCACAAGATAGAATTTTTATCACTTCTACTTGGATATGTTTCCTCAATGGCCTCCAGATTTCACAGTCTGAATCATTTTAGAAAAAAATTTTATTGCGAAAATGGTGAGATGTCCTATAAATAACATGCCTTAGAAAGCATCATCAAAAGAATTTATCCTCCCTTGAATTTCGACTTTCTTTACTTCACCTTCCTTATGAAATTAACCTTATATATCCTTTGGTTACCTTAGTCACTTATAGATATTCAATATGTTCAAGTGTAATTAAAATGAGAGACCCTTGCCTCTCATTTATACTTTTATGTAGCTTCCTCAAGGGGTTACTTTCTAACCATCTTAAACCACTTTCCTTATTTTAGGGCTAACCCACTTCTAACCACTTGTCCACTGAGTAATTTCTCCATTAACTTTATTATTTAAATAATTTATTTTGTATTCACTTTGATTTATAGTACACTCATCACTTTACTTTATTATTTACCTTCTAAAATCTCTTAAACCACTTTGACTACTTTGACCTTTTGGGGCTTCTAGATGACAACTTTATTATTTAAATAATTTCTTTTGTATCCACTTTGACTTATAGTACACTCATCACTTCACTTTATTATTTAAATAATTTCTTCTTTGCAACCACTTTGTATACTTTGACCTTTTGGGGCTTCTAGATGACTCACGAGGGTTCTCCAACTTCACATGGCCATAAATCTCTAACCGTGATGATTTATGTGACATTCCACATACCACCAGAAATGGCATGATATGTACTATCCATCTAGAATAGTATTATATAAATAATTTCTTATTTTCAACCACTTTGACTACTTTTACCTTTTGGGGCTTCTAGATGACTCATGAGGGTTCTCCAACTTCACATGGCCATAAATATCTAACCGTGAGGAGTTATGTGACATTCCAAATACCATTGGAGCATGAAATGTACTATCCATATAGAATATTCTTACCTTCATATATATTAAAACTCAAACCATTATACATCAAACAAACTTGGGTCCATTACCCAAACATTTGTGCTACCATAATTCGCTACAAGAATTTCTTCAAGGGTTAACATCAATGAAAACCAACCAAAATAATCAACACAAGCGGTATTGAAACATCCATGGGACCCAATGGTTGAAATCCCAACCCCACCTGAAAGGGGATGTGGTTGATTGAGCTATGTATGGCTCTGTTGTAGCTGTGATGAGCATAGGGAAGACTCTCATCCCAGGTGCAAGGGTGCTTGGAATTTACATGCGCAACATGTGCATGATCATTCGATTAATGATCTCAGTTTGGCCATCTGTCTGGGGGTGGAAGGTAGTGAATTTGGTGAGCTTGGTTTCCAACAGTGACTAGAGGATCGACCAAAATGTGTTGAGGAACCGACTGTCCCAATCTGAGATAATGGTTTTTGGGATCCCAAAGTGTACCCACACTCGTTCAAAGAAGAGCTTGGCAGTAGCCTCTTCGGTGATGATATTCTTGCAGGAGACTAGAATCACCATCTTGAAAAAGAGATCAACAACCACAAAACATAATAATTTCCCTTCTTGGTGGACGGAAGGCCTGACATGAAGTCCATTGAGATGGATTCCCAGGGCCTTTTAGGAGTAGGCAAAGGAGTGTACAAGCCTTGTTTCTTATTGTCCAGTTTGGAAATAACACAGGCAATGTAGGACCATATATACTTGTTGACATCATGTTGAATTTTCGGCCAGTAGAAATTTTGTTGTAGCAGTGCTATTGTATTTTCCACATTGAAGTGTCTTGCCACTTGACTATAGTGGGATTCCCAAATCATCTTCGCTTGCTCACTTGATGGAATGCAGAGATAAACCATATGGCACAACAACCTGTCCTGAAGATGGAAATTAGTGACAACTGTGTTTGCACCCAACAACTGGTAGGTGTTGGCGTAGTCAGGATCTGGCGCATAGATGTGGGGTCATAAGGAGGTATCGTGGCCGCAATATTCTAGAAATGTGGTGAGTGTCACGACTAGAGGTCGGTTGAGGAAATAAATGACTCGGTTGGTACTTCCTATTTTATACTTGATGTTGAGGTGGAACTGTTGTAAATATGTGGACCACTTCTGATGGTGACCATTATGCAATTTTTCTCGTGTCTGCATGAACTATAATGGCTTATGATTAGTGTGGATTACTATCTCCTTCTCGAGAATGTAATGCCTCCACTAGTGGCATGCTTGCACAATGGAGTACATTTATTTATCATAAGTAGGGTACTTACATGCAACATCTAATAGTGTTTCACTGTAATAGGCCACGGGGTGGCCGTGGTGAGTGAGGAATGCACCCACATCATAGCCTAAAGCATCCGTCTCGATCTCAAAGGGATGTTGTAGGTCAGGTAATGAAATCACTGGGGTTGAGCATAAACATTGCTTCAGATCATAGAACGCTTTTTGTTGTGACATGCCCCACAATTTTTTTTCCTTACCACCACCTCTGGTTATTTAGTTGAGGGCCCATGCAATATGGGAGAATCCCAACATGAACCTGCAATAGAAATTGACAAGGCCTTAGAAGATCCGAAGCTCAGTGAGCATGGTTGGGGTTGGCTAGTCACAGATGACTTGGATCTTGGTTGGATCAACATGCATACCATGCGCATCAACATTGTAGCCTAGGTACTAGACCCTATATGCAAGTGTGCAGAACTTGATAGATATGATGCAAGTGTTCTTCCCAAGTCTTGCTGTAGATGAGGATGTCATCCAGATATACCACCACAAAATAATGAGTGAAAATCTGCAAGATATCATCCATCATCCTCATGAAAGTTGTTGGGGCATTTGTCAAACCAAAGGGCATGACCACCCATTCAAAAATACCTTCTTTTGACTTGAAGGAAGTTTTCCATACATCTGTCTGCTCTATTGGGACCTGGTGGTAGCCAGACTTCAGATCAATTTTACTGAAGTATTTGGTCCCCTTGAGATAATCAAGGAGATTGTCGATTTAGGGAATCGGGTACCAGTTCCTGAATGTTATTTTATTTAGGGTTCGGTAATCAATGCAGAGTCACTAGGTCCTGTATTTCTTCTGCACCAATACGATTGGGCTTCTACAAGGTGATGAGTTGGGTCAGATGTGCCCTTTGTGGAGCAGTTCTTGGATCCAATGATTGATCTCCTCATTTTCTAGCAGAGAGCGGCTATAGACTGGCCCATTGGGTAGCGGTGCGTCGGGGGTCAGATCGATGGGATGCTTGACTCGACCGTGCAGAGGTACCCCAGTAGGTGATGATAATATGTATTTATATTCTTCCATGAACTTATCCACTTGCTTCTAATCCATGGAGAGGTTGGCCATATATACTATGGATGTGGCTGCAACCTTTTGCTCACTCTAAGAGCGAATCACGAAGAAGACAAACTTCCCGTTCTGAGAAATGACCTTCTTGCATTGCTTGGTAGAGATCAAGGAAATAACACTAGGTTGGACTACCTTGGGTATGCTGTACAATTTTCTGTTCAAAGTAATAATAACACTACGAGCCCTAGACTCATATACAACATGACATTTCCATAAATAAGGTTGGCCCAAAAGAACATCACAAACTTAAAGGGGAGAAACATCACACAATACCTCATCTTTGAATGACTTGATGCTGTACGACATACGACACTGTTGGCTGATGCAAAGATCGCTTCCTTGACGGAGCCATCCGATGGTGTAGGGATGCGAGTGTGTCATTGTTGGTAGGGATAGCCTCTTGACAACTTCTGCTAAGATGAGGTTCTTATGGCTACATATGTGAATGAAAGACTCACTCGCCTTCCTCTATCTCATTAGGTTCATCGGGCTGGATCTTGGAGGTAGAAATAATGGCATTGGGTTCTACATTAATGATCCATCTCCCCTTTTGTAGTTCTGACTCAGAGTCAAAACTTGCATCTAATTCATAGGCTTTTACCTCAGCCACCAATGAATTCTTTGAGTGGCAATCGACAGTATTATGCCAGGGGATCTTATGGAAGTCACACCACTTCCTAGTATCTTTCTTCGTCTTCCCATTGTCCTTCTTTGCTTGTGGCTTGGACTAGTTGTCCTGAGGTTTCCCATATTTTCTCTGTCCTTTGTTCTGTGGGTTGTGGATTCCCTTGACCTGATTTTACTGTGAGGGGTTTCCAGACCCAAACTGTTGTATCTTTTGTTTAAACTTATGCTCAATTTTGACGGCATATAGATAGGTCGTGCCCATGTATGAGATGTCCAAAAAATCCATTTATGTCTATATTCATCTATGTATACCGCCATGGTACTTGAGAACTAGATTTCACTCAAAATATTTGATACCCATCTTGGTGCGCAAGGTATGGAAGGCAGCGATGAAATCTGGCACTGTTTGGTCTCTTTCCTACAGCAGTGTGGTCCATATCATATACAAGTTGTCATAACTTCTAACATGGTAGTATTTTTCATTAATAACATCCCTGAAGGAATCCCAAGTGGGTGCAACTACAAATAATGTGGATCCCTCTATTTCCTTTTTCTTACAGAAAGTCTCCCACCAATATTTGACATGGGGGACGACCTTGAGGAGCGCAAATGTAATCTTTTCTCTATTGAAGAAGTTGTGGATAGAAAAATACCCTTCTAGAAGGTTTAACCATTTATCTACGACATCCACATCTATTTGAGCTTCAAATATAGGAATATCAAAATTGATCTGTACCTTAAAGGGGGTAGCGCCTCCGCTTGAGGTGGATGCGTCGCTTGTCAGAAACCGTCAAAGGATTTGTGCAAAGTTGTCCATGATCTCATTCATCTGTCACTCAAGAGATTTCTCGAACAACATTTTGAAAGGATCTCATGTCCCGCCATTTTTATTTTTTCCCTCCATGGACAATTTCTTGGGCGTGCGAGAGTAGTTGTCCTCAAGAGAAACAATCTTGATACCCAAATATCTATACCCTAACCGCGTCAGGGACATGCACTAAAAAATGACAATGAGAAGACCACTCTAATACCACTGATCCAGATTTATGAGCGGAACAAAATGAAAACACATATTTATAATATTAACATAGAGACACAATGAACAATAATAGAGATACAATAAAACTTGACTTCTATTAAATAAGAAATATGTTGAAAATTGTAAAGTGCAGACTAAAAACAAGATTGCTATAATGGTGGCATCTTATCTCTAAGAAGAGATGTGATGGTTACTCTCATGCGCAACAATATGAGTACAATGAGGCTCCGAAGCGCCAAAAGTCACATGGGCCCTGTTGGGGTAAGTTAGTAGATCGACTTCCCGGGGTCATAACTTTTTCATTCGATCTCTGTTTAGGGTGCACAATATATCGTTGGAAAGGTATCGATGAAGCAATTCATTTTAGGGGAGAAACAAAATCCTTTGGCTATCATTGATGTTCCTGATCGTGAAAAAATGATGTTTAGGCTCTCAAAATGTGTTATATTCTTTGCATGAGTAGTGGTGTCTGTGTTGTGCCGGGCGCACAGGGGGCTTTGAGCGGGAAGAAATATCCTCACGTGGGGGTTTGGGGGAAACACCCCCGAGAAGTTTTTTTCCTCGGGAACGTGTCACATTTTTGCCTCATTTTTCATGTTGTCTCGATTTTTGTGTCCATTGCTGGGCAATTTTTCGACACATGGTTTTTTGACAATGGTTTTCTATTTTCGGTTAAGGAATTAGGGTTGTTGACTGATACAGGTCATTGGGTTAGGGTTTTGGATGTGGTTGGCTGCAGGGATGATTTTAAGGATGGAAATTTATTTTAAAATTTAGAAACCTTGGCAAACCTTCCTAATCCTTCATATGCCAACTATAAATGTTTGGCAATATTTTTGTAAAAATATTCAAATTTCTGAGGATTTTATATAGTTTTATAAAATTTTGGCGATTTTTAAGGTAAAATCATTTTATGCTATAGAATTTGGGTGAATCATTTTTAAAATAACGAATCTCTTTTTTGGAAAAACAATGGAAAATTAGCCCATGAGCGAAATTTAGCCCCTAAAATCATCCTTGGAACTTGGCTTCTATATGTATATTGTATTGTAAACAATGTATCACTATGAATGCATATAGAATATGTTGGTTTTCTTGGTTTGGGTTTCCAGGGTAAAAATCTTTGTGTAATGTTGGTATTTTCCATTGTATCTTTTCTGTTTTTTTATTGAAAATATGTTTACAGTAAATATTGTACAAGGTTGAAATCTACAGTTGGTATCAGAGCTTTGTTGGCTTTAGGGGGACGCCTTTGTGGTTAAGGGTTTGGCTCAGGACTGTGATAAGCCTTGTTACAGTGGGAGATCTGTGGTATTGATTTTTTAGGTGAAAAGAAATGGCGAGCAATTTGAAAATGGAGATCGAGAAGTTTATTGGGTAAATTTTTGAGCTATGGAAGCTCAAGATGGAAGATCTGTTGGTGGACAATGATAAGTGGATTGTGTTATATCCAGGTACTAAACCTACAGAAAATTTAGCAGATTACTGGAAAACGTTGGATTGGAAGCCGAAGAGCACAATCCGACTATGTCTCTTAGATTCAGTATTACTGAATGTGTAAGAGGAAGATATAGCCAAGGATTTATGGGATAAGTTGGGGAAGTTTTATTAGTCTAAGTCCCTAGTAAATAAACTATTCCTGAGAAAGAAGTTGTATAACCCGAGGATGAGAGATGGAGGCTTGGTGGCAGAGCATTTGAACACATTCAATACCATGGTAAGTCAATTAGTATCCGTTGAGATTAGAATTTTAGATGAAGATAAGTGTATCAGTTTATTGTGTTCTTTACCAAACTCATGGGATAGTCTAGTTGTGGCCATAGGTAGTAATACAACTACCTTGAAGTTTGATGAAGTGGTCTCATCCTTGTTTTCAAAGGAGATGAGACGAAAAGATATGGAAGGACAGAGCACAAACACATTATTTGCAAGAGGATGCTTCGAGGAAAGAAATAGATATAAGTTCTCAAGTGGGAGATATAAGTATAAGGGTAGATCTAAATCTCCCGAAAAGTTTGTAAAGGTATGTTGGATATGTGGAAAAGAAGGGCACT
>CBVK0101945958.1:0-11859 GCA_900067695.1 Picea abies
AAGGTAAGATTGATAACCAACCCATAACAATTTTAATTGATTATGGAGCTAGCCATAGTCACATAAACTCTTACATTGTTGAGATATTTCACTTGCAAAGGAGTAAGCATAAGAAATATTAGTTAGTTCAATTAGCCATAGGGGCTAAGAGAAAGATTAATGAGTTAGTTAAATATTGTCCAATAGACATGAATGGACTCTGAACAAAGGCAGATATGAACATCATACCATTGGGTTCATATGAATGTCTAATTGGCATGGATTGGTTGCAGAAACACCATGTTGTCCTAGACTGTTACAACAAGACAATAACTTGTCTTGATGAGGGAGGGAAGAAGGGAAAATTTCAAGGCATTCTAAGAGATGTAGCTGTTAGAGAAATTTCATCCATGCAACCAAAAAAGAGTTTCAGGAAGGGAAGTAATTTTTTTTTAGCTCATATGGAAGAGGCAACTAGAGATACAGTGGAAAGTATTGAAGACCATCTAGTGTTGAAGGATTTTGAAGATGTTTTTTGGGAAATCCCAAGATTTCCACCAAGGAGAGACATCAATTTCTCTATTGATTTGGTTCTAGAAGCTACCCCAATGTTCAAGACACCTTACAGAATGGCCACTTCATAATTGAAAGAGTTGCAGATGCAACTTGAAGAGATTTTGAAGAAGGGGTATATACACCCAAGTGTGTCACCTTGAGGATCCCCAATGCTTTTTGTGAAGAATAAATATGGAACTTTAAGTTCATGTAGTGATTTTAGATAGATAAATAAGGTCACGATAAAGAACGGATATCCTTTACCAAGGATTGATGATATTTTTGATCCACTGAAAGGTGAAAGAATATTTTCCAAGATTGAATTGAGATCAAGTTATCATCAAGTGAGGATAAAGTAAGAGGATATCAACAAGGCAATATTTAGGACATGATATGAGAATTATGAATTTACGGTACTTCCTTTTAGACTATCAAATGCCCCAACTGTTTTTATGTTCCTGATGAATTGAGTGTTCATGGAATACCTGAACAAGTTTTTGATTGTGTTCCTGGATGATATACTTATCTATTCAAGGAAATAAGAAGAGCATGAGAAACATTTAAGAATAGTGTTGCAAGTTTTGAGAGAGAATAAGTTGTATTCCAAGATAAGTAAGTGCATCTTTTATCAAAAGAAGATTCAGTACTTGGGGAATATTATATCAACAAATGGGATAAGAGTTGATCCCAATAATATAAAGGCCATTAGAGGATGGCTAGCACCAAGAAATGTGATAGATGTCAGATCATTTATGGGTCTTGTTGGTTATTACCAAATATTCATAAAATACTTTTCAAATATTTCAAGCCCAATCACTTTGCAAAAGAAGGGAGTGAAATTTGAATGGACTTCCAAATGTGAAGAAATTGCAAAAGAAGGGAGTGAAATTTGAATGGACTTCCAAATGTGAAGAAATATTTTAGTAGTTGAAAGATATTTTGTCAAGTGCACCAATATTAAAGATTGCAAATCTAGATGAGAATTTTGTGGTGTGCACTAATTCATACAAGGAAATCAATTTTGTGTCATTACTAGACATCATATAGTAACAATGAACATGGTGAATTATTTTTTGGTGGAAGAGATGAGCACTACGTCAGACCCAAATCCTTCTTTTGATTGTGCACCATCAAAAAATATTTTCCATATACCATCCACTTCTTCCATAAGGTTTACAAGAGGGCCTGCAAGCATTAGGGTTTCATTATACTCTTCATTTACATATATGATATAACAACCCAGATCTTCATCAACAACATATATGGGATGATTCACAAAGTTATTTTGATCACTAACCACGTAAGAAAACTTTGTCTCTCAGTGAAGCCTTCTAAGCTCCCATCCAAAAACTAGCACAATGGCATAAGTTATATCCATCTGCATAGTGCCCCCCAATTTTCATTCACATGTTCTGGATAACATAATTCCATAGTTGTTTGGTACAACATCCACCACCGCATTCATCATAATGCTCTTAATAGATAGTTCACCTAGGGTGAAAACCATGTCTTTAACCATCCCATAACACTTCACTTTCCTAGCATAAAATGAATAAAGGTCATGATATGGCCTGGTTATTTCCAACCCCAACTTCTCCATGACTACTTTGGGCATAATATTGTGTAATGCTCTAGAATCGAGCATACAATTATGCAACATCGTATCACGAATATTTAAGGTCACATAGAAGGGTGCCACATAATCCTCTTTGTCATCAATATGAGGACAAAAAACTATGATAGGGGACTCATCTTGTACATTCAAATTATCAGGAGGATTTGTTGATCATTTCCCCTACATCATTTTCTCAATCTGTTTATGGTATGAGGGGTTTTTATCTAGCTCCACCAAAGGCACATGAATATTTATCTTGGCTCTTTGTCATCAATATGAGGACAAAAAACTATGATAGGGGACTCATCTTGTACATTCAAATTATCAGGAGGATTTGTTGATCATTTCCCCTACATCATTTTCTCAATCTGTTTATGGTATGAGGGGTTTTTATCTAGCTCCACCAAAGGCACATGAATATTTATCTTGGACAATTCATGTTCAATATTGAAAGGTCAAACTAATTCCTGAAGTTCTTTATTTTCTTTTTCCATTTTGACAATATCTAAAACTTCATCTACCTTAGGAATGTTTAGAACCTCTTTAGATTTATCTTTGGACAGTTTTGGAACAAATTTCTTAGCCTGAGGTTGATTTTCTGCAATAGCTTCTTTATGTCAAGACCTAAGATCATACTTCTTATGCATCTCATCTTGTAGTGCATCAACAAAAAATTTGTATTGAATTGAGGATAAATCTCCTTTGTTGGGATGACTGCTAGGCATCAGTTTCTTAGGACTTAAAGACTTCTCATAATAATTTTGAGTTAGATGTATGGCATCATTCTCATCTTGAAGTAGGTGGATCTCTTGTGTATATTCATCATATCCTTCATCCACTACTTATTCAATAAATTTGTTATCATTGTTGGTTTTTACAGGGGGACAAATGGGTTGTTCTTCATTTTTTTATCTCCCTTCTCATGAGTTGTGGATTAGGAGGTATTATAAACTGATTAGGGTTATGATTCCTTATTCCTCCCTCTTGGGGGACTCTATTTGTATTTTTATTCTCTATCTCAAATATGGACATTTTTTTTGTTAAATTCCTGATCAGTCTTGAAATCTCATCCATATTTTCTTCTCGGGGTTCTCTACATGGATCAGAAGTACCACATTCTTCCCTGACATTTTTCTTTTCTTCCTGATTTTTTTTTATTCATCTCTCCTAATGAAATCATGTTTCCTTCTATGTCAATTGCATCCTACTTCATTACTAAAATGGTTAGGGACCTTCTTTCTCTCAAAGTCATGGAAAAATTAGCATCAAATGCCCCAACATTTTTCACTTTAGTTGTTGGTTGTGATGGCTTTATATCTACAAGGATGTTGTTATAGAGATTATTAAACCTCATGTTAAAGTCATCAACAGTTTCATTGGATCTTTTATTGAGTGAGCTAAATTCACTCAGGTAGTATAGGGTATCCATTTTCAAACCCCATTGTCTCATAAAGGAGGCTTCTAGAGATGACCAACTATCAATTGAAGTAAATAGGTAACTCTCTAAACCATTTTCTAACATATCCCCCCAGAGTTTGGAAAAATAGTCTCATGAAGACATCAACTTGTTCTACAAATTGGTCATCTGTAAAGTCCCAGAAAGCACTCATATGCTCTTTAGTTGAGTGGGTTTTCCCCCCATCAAATTTGGGAAGAAATTTCATGCAATTCTCAGAGAGGTCATGGGTAATTTGGGGTATACTCAATGGGGAAAATATGGAACTGACCTAAGGATTTATAGGGGGTGGGGGAGGAGGTTTATTTCTATCGGGTCTTCCTCCACCTAATCCAGCCATGAGATTTTGTAAAATGATGTTATGGGATTTAAAGGACAGAGGAGGGACAAAAATTTTCAAGAAGGGTTGATGGGAAGAACTGACTTCTTGTATAAATTCTAGGGGAGAATTTTGAATATCTATCAAAGGTTATGGTCTAGGTTTTAAATAAGAGAGAGAATATTAAGGTATATTGGTCATATCTATAGATTCAACATTTTTACGAACAACAAAAGGAGATATTTCTAGATAAGAGTTACCTGAATAAGAAGAGGTACGACACTCTCTGATATTTCTCTAGGTCATAATATTTTCTGGATCGGAATAGAGTGGAATATGATCAAGATCAGGGTGGCTTTTGGAGTGTTTTATAGTAGAGGCCATATTTTCCTTCTATGGAGTCTCCAGGTGAAAAAGTAACAACCAAGTTCTTGAGGCATGTTGACTGTTAAGTCTTCAAGATTACAATGTCGTATCCCCAGGGAATATTTATTCAATTTGCGTGCCCAACAATGGTGCCATTTCATATTTTATCCCTCGAGATGTTCCAAGTTGTTGTTGGAATGATGCCAATGCAACCCAAGGGCCAATAATCAATATGAATCTTAACGATAGATTTGTAATAAAATAATTTTGCAATATTTGGGAAGTTTTCCATCTCTCTCTCTTTCTCTTTTGAAACTATAGGACCTAAAACATTCTCAGCTCAGATGAAAAATTCTCTCAACTATCATAGGAATATGACTATGAGTGTTTTAGACAATTGATTTTTAAAAGGAGAATGAAGTGGTGAACTGGAAGAAAGACAATATAAACATACAAGGCACTGCTAAGAATGAATCTTATAGCCTATGTGAAATGAATAACATACCGAGAAATGAAGAATTCAATAGCTCTAACAAGTGTAAATAGATCAATAAACATATGCTTCAAACAATTAACACCTTCATACACTCAAATACATGGAGGTACCCTATGCATATTTTTTAAATGCACAAATAAATGATAATAAATAGTCATACATTCAGAGGAAATCACTTCTATATCATAACCAAACATCATACAATAACACTGAACATGAAGAATGACATGGTGTCTGATATTTTATCAATCAAATTTGATACAAAAAAATAAAAAATGGTAGGAGATGATTTACAGGAACACATATACAATAGAAGGGGGAATTATAGACTGAAACTTAAACACAGGGGATGAATCTCTGGCTGCCTAGTGCATTTATCCACTGATTGTGCTCAAGGTTTCTGTGGTCAAACAACTCTAGTTACAAGAAAATATTTAACTCCCCAAAGTGTCGATCTTAACAATGGGTGCTCTCATTTTCTTTTATTCCTCTTGCTCATTCCCTAAAACCACTTCTTGAAACCATTGCTAGCTTCTTGAAATGATTTACCACTTCTTTATTCTTGAACAATTTTCCCTCTGGTCAAAATTAATTACTTTTACCTGCATGGATTTTTACATGTTGAGATTGTGGGGCACCTAAGAACCTGCAGTTCGAGAAATATGTCATGAGATCTCTACTCCTCATAAATATCTATAATATTTTTCCTCTTTGGATGGAAGCTAGAACTCCTAACTGCATATACGTGTGACTGAACAACCATAAGATCAATCTCAACGATCAATCTCGACCGTTGATCTTTTAAAAACAAAATTTCACATTTTTGGAAGACATCTCCGATGCTTGGAGTATCAATGATAAAAGCATCAATGATCCACATATCACTATGATTAAATCTGGGCCATCCATTTTGCAACGAATATAAGCCTCCATCGTGGACCTGATCAAATTCGTGTCGTTGAGATGCGAAATGATGAGCCTAAAATGCCTTGAAATTTAAAATTGAAACTAAACATTTGATTTGGAACATGATCAAATGTCATTAATTGATTGAACCTTCCTTTTCTTTAACGAATTCATCATCGGGATGACTGGGATAACCTATGCTGATGAATTTTCATTGTGTTTCATCGATGACAATGTCCACAATGATCTCCACCACTCATATTTCTCCAAAAAGATAAGAGCCCTTGATCTGGCTAGACCATAAACCAAATTCAACTAAGGCATTTGACGGTCATGATGATGTCACCCTAGATACATGGCACCCTTATACTGGTTTACAATGACACTGATGTGACATGGAGGAAATGATACATTTCACCCATTCTGATGTGCTTTGACGACTTCGGGGGTCCCTGGGTGTCCATGTGGAAATAGGTGACTAGTTATGACATTGCTCCACTAGCCTTCCATGCTATCATCCCTCTACATTTCATCGATGGCGATGTCATCGTTGGTGTTACTCTGGGTATCATGGGAAATCCTTTATGATTTTTCGTCAATGACCTCCAACTTGATCTCCACCATTGATATTTTTCCTACATGAGGAGATCCATCGATCTGGCCTCGACAAAAACCCAGAAACAACTAAGTAAATGGACACGATTCCGCTAACGTTACCCTAGACACGTGGTGCCTTCTCACTGATCCATGATAGCATTGATGTGGTAGATAGATGGGACATGTGTCACCCGATTTTGATACATTTAGTTGTGTATGCGGTGGGTTGCACATGTCCACATGGGTTCCGACGACCATTGATCTAAAAGGTGGAATTCACGATGTGATCTAAATCATTGATCTTTCAGGGTCTAGAAAACTATTAAAGCTATGATTTTAGGCTGTGGTCTTGTGATAAGTTCCCTTACCAATAGTACTAGGCCCCTTTTGCGCATGAAAATTCCCTTTTGTATCTCCGATAAGCGCTTGAGGTTTTCAAACTTGCTTTATGCGCACAAGGGTATGAATTTTCTTGCTATTTATTCATTCCGCCTTAGGATAATTTGTCTCCTGATTGTTTTAGGGACTCTAGAATTTTTCCTTCTACCTCTATTTAGTCCAATATCGGCCTTATAACTTCAACCAATATTTATTTTAATGGTTGGAAAAAAATTATCACTAATAGAAGGAATGGGATATTTCCTTCGACCATACTCGATAAGCTCAAACCTCGAAAAAAATATGGGCAATTCTGCCTAACCTCCCTCTTGTCTTTTTGGAAGAAGCAGTTTTGGTATCCATTGGAAATAAGATAGGACAATATCTCAGCTGGAAGCATCATTGGGAAGAGAAGGTGAATAGACGTTGGGATTAGGTGCAAATTGAAGTGGACCTAAAATACGAGTTGATGGATGAGATTGAGTTGGTGTGGGGAGAATTCAAATGGATGCAAAAAATCAATTACCAATAGGTTCCCTTCAAATGTTTTGGGTGCCATCAAGTTGGTCATTTTTAGGTAGAGTTTTGAAGAATGTTGTCCCACTTAGTTGCCTTTCAAAAAATTTGGAAAAGGAAATAGTCAGTGGAGGTGCATGAAGTGGTGAAGGAATCATACTCGGTTGTATTTTCTAGATCCAAGGGAAAGTCCGTGGGACATGTCTCTCCAGTCACTTCTCCCAAGAAGGCACACTCAATTCTCTCTCCCGACAAGTCCCTATATTTGGCTAATTCGGTTTATTCATGAATACCCCATTGGTCAAAATAATGAAGTGTTTGGTGTGCCTTTAATCCTTGTTTCAAATCTCGCTCCCCCCCAAGTCCCAATCCTAGAGGGTGAGAAAGTACCTCATCCTAATTTGAATTTTCAAATTTTTTCTTATCCTCCGGGGTCTCCTTAGTTCTCTCGCTGTGATTATGTAATGTACGTTTCCTAGTGATCACTCCAAGAGGAATTAATAGCCTATTTAATTCCCATAGGCTATAATCGTTGCAAGGGAATTAATTAATTTAATTATTTAATGTTGCCTCACAAAAAAATAATATTTAAAGGTGACGTTGAATAATTAATTTAAAAGGTGATGTAAAGTGACTTTGGGGAAATATTAAAGAGAGATTTTATAAAGTCACTTTATAATTAATTATTAGGGTGGAAAAGGAAAAATGGTATAAAAAGTTCAATTGGATTTCATTCTCATTATTCATGATTATTTTTCTCAAAATCGATTTGGAGAGCTCTTGAAGATTTTTGGCTCTCATCCTAAATCCCTTGAGCGATGGGGTTCGATGGTGAGACTAATCCACCCTAGCTAGTCAAGTTGGAGAGATCGCTCGGATATTTCACTAGGATTTATTGGTGAAGAAGGAAGAAGCATCAATTTTTCAAGAAGTGGAAATTTTCTGGGTGGTGGGTGCTTTGTGGAGGCCATACCATTAATTGCAGATCTATAAAGGAGACCGTACCATTATTTACATCTTGCAAGAGCACAAAGGAGGTCGTACCACCTACTTATAGATTGTGGGAATCTCAGCAAGGGGCATTGACAGTTATTCTAGGCCGTGACAACCTTAAAAGGGGGTCATACACTTTATTGCAAGACGTGATAGTCTTAAAAGGGGGCCACCTAAGTATCTAGGGAGATGCAGATAAATGTTGTGCAAGGGCCATTGACTAATGATGTATTTATAAAGGGGATCAAGAATCCATTATTCACCTAGGATTTTCTCCATGAACCATGCCAAATCATCTGTAGATCATGGTGTCAAATAGGAGTTGTTCCAGTACATCAATTGCTATCCAAAGTGTGTTTATCTACATGTTAGAAAGAGTTAATAAATTTGATTGCAATTGTTGAGTTTATTTTTGCTGTTATAGTTTTGGAATGAGAGTGTTATCATTTGCATTAAATGTAATCCCTGTTTTTTTATGTTAAGTGCAATAAAACCCCATTCCTGTGCCAAAACTATGGTGGATATTTTGTGAAATTTTATTGAACAAGAGATATGAAATCAAATAAACACAAAAACATATCAACGACAAAGGAGGGGATATTTTAGTGGTATCAGAGATGATATTCCTGTTATCCTATGAGTTGCATGCTTTTTAATGTATCTGAAGGACAAGGAATATATCACATACATAAGTATAAGGAAGAGAGGGGATGATAACATATTTCACTCAGACTAAGAAGAAGAGGAAAATATCGCGGATGAGAATGAACTTCCCAAGGGTATCACTTTGAGTATTTTGAATGACCTTGTAAGGTGGAAACAATAGTTGGTTCATCTTCCCACTCAATTCATAACAAATAATCAATGGAACCAAAACAACGTTGGCAATAATGAGACCAATGGAAATAATGGTAATAATAGGAATCAGGTTGAAGAGAGAAACATTCATACCGCTGCACAAAATAACACTCATACAATTAATAGAGTGACTCCTAGACCACTCTTACCTCAATTCTTGGAAAGAAAACAAGTTGGAAATCGAGGACAACAAGGACAAGGTGGAGGATTTACTAATTATTTGAGGGAGTATTAGACTGTTGAAGAGGAATTTCATGCAGCTATGTCCTTACATGATTTTTGTACCATTAAGTACAAGAATAGACTAAGGGATTACAATAGGGGCCTACAAAATCTGGATCTTCAACGAAAGGTTGGGAAATTGTCTATCCCTTCCTTTGATGGCTCATACAAATGCACTTCCAGAGCTTGGGTTCAAAAGTTGGACACATATTTCCAACTCAATCCTATGTTAGAGATATAGGCCATCATATATGGCACATTTCATTTGAATGGAGAAGCTCACGAGTGGTGGTATCATGGGATAGTCACGTTGGGGCATGCCAGTATTACCTCATACTTGGACTTCATGTAGAATCTTATTGACCGATTTAATAAGAAGGACCCAGAGCTGCATTTTAGGGAGATGGAAAAACTAAATCATAATGGGACAATGGATGCTTACATTTTTTAGTTTCAAAGGATCACAGTCTTGGTGACAGATGTGTTGGAGCATATGTTGATTATTCTTTTCATTGAAAGACTATATGAGCCCCTGAGTGGTTGGATTAGGGCCTTCAAATTGGGATCTCTAGAGGATTCTATCATTAGACCATGAGACATGGAGTACTCAATCCCAAGGAATAAATTTTGTTCTAAACCTTTCTTTACTCAGAAAAAACAAATACACGAAACCCTTGGAGAAGGAGTGGCCCAGGAAAGATAAGTTGGATGATGAGACTCGTAAAGAATTGAGAAGAAAACAAATTTGTTTAAGTTGTAAGGAGCCTTGGGAAATTGGTCATAGGTGCATGGGTAAGGATAAGGTACATTACATAGAGGTTCTTTTAGATAGTGATGGGGAAGAGGAATCAATACAAGCTCAGTGTAGCAAGCACAAAAATTTGGATGATGAGAAACCACACGAGGAGGTTAAGGGTGGGACTATTTCCACTCTATTAGGTGTCCCTAGATTTAACTCTTTCAGAATCCATAGAGTATTTCTAGGAAAACATGTTACAATTTTGATTAACAACGGAGAAACCCAAAACTTCATTGACTCATCTCTGGTGGCTAGGAGAGGCATTCCTGCAGAAAACTTTGAGGGATTTGATGTAGTGGTAGTTGATGGGTTCAATATGAAATGCACATAGAAGGTTATGTGATTGGATGTGATGTTGGGAAACTACATTGTGATAGATGAATTTTATGTAGTTGAACTAGGAGACACTAATGTCATATTTAGTATTTGATGGATTTAGTACTTGGGAAAATATTCTTATAACTACCAAACAATGGAGTTGGAATTCAGGGAAACGGATTGTAAGAAGGTGCTTCTAAGGGGTATGTCTCCTAAAATTTTTTTAGCCAAGTGAATAGAAATCATATTTAGGAATAGATATGTAGCTTGTGCAACAAAGTGTCTGATTATGTCTAAGAAGCCTTCATATAGCATTCGGCCTTATCATGTAGACATTCAGTCAATGTTGAGCAAACATGACCAAATCTTTGGAGAGATTCCTCCAAGGAGACCTCTTGACAGAGGCTTCAAGAACACCATTAAATTAGAAGAAGGGGCCAAACCATTGATAACTACTCCTTCCAGGCACCCGAACAAGTTCAAGGATGAAATAAAGAAGGACATCAAGGAGTTGTTAGATATGGGGCACATAAGACCCAATTCTAGTCCATTCGCTTCTTTAGTGGTATTAGTTAATAAGAAGTATGGAGTTATGAGGATGTGTATTGACTATAGGGCCATGAACAAGTTCAAGGATGAAATAAAGAAGGACATCAAGGAGTTGTTAGATATGGGGCACATAAGACCCAATTCTAGTCCATTCGCTTCTTTAGTGGTATTAGTTAATAAGAAGTATGGAGTTATGAGGATGTGTATTGACTATAGGGCCATGAATAAGAAAACTATATAAAATAGATATCCTATTCCCAATATCAATGAACTGTTGGATGAATTTCATGGGGCAGTCTATTTCTTGAATATTGATCTCTGATCGAGATATCACCACATCAGGGTTAGGAAGCAGTATATTCACAAGACTACTTTCAGGTGCCATTATGTGCACTGTGAGTTCTTGGTCATGTCTTTTGGGTTGACCAATGCACCTTCCACTTTCCAGTCTTACAGGAACCACATTTTCAACAAGTAGCTGTAGAAGTTTCTCTTAGTGTTCTTTGATGATCTCCTTATATACACTAGGACATGGGAGGATCACTTGAGGAAATTAGATAAGGAATTGGGAATTATGGGAGAGAAGTATGTTGGACACAGTGGTATGATATTGTCATTGATGTCAATAAGGTGTAGAAGCATCTAGTATAAACCCAAAGCTCAAAAGGAAGGACATTAATTGAATCTTAGAAGGGAGAGTGCATTGCGGAAACATTACCGGGATTCAAATCCCCATAGTAAAACTATAAAAGAATCAAGGAATAATCGTGTCCATTGATATAGTTCTCAGGAAAATCTTGGACCATCAGATCATGCAGAAGCCAGAGCCTACACAGAAAAATATCATGTGAAGGATTAGACAAATCTAATCATCCATTCAAATTTTGGGAGTAATTGCAACCATCATATCAGTTAGAACCATTGATCAAAGCCAAGT